>SNQJ01S0122221.1:36623-47554 GCA_010110895.2 Picea sitchensis | reverse complement strand
TTGGTGGATTGTCCAAATGTGTGGATGCTTGTAAATGAGGTGATGTTGTTTCATGATTTATGCTATTATATTGTGGTTTAAATTGGCCTTGTAGAAGTATTGTTACTTACTTGGATAGGAATACCAAGCTTGCTTGATTAGTAATCCTTTTGTTTATCTATTAGTAAGGTTTTCAATTGCAATTTTGTTTTGCTTAACTAATTGTGTATTGGAGTCTTGCTTGTAGGCGGCACCTTTTTCTAACCCTTTATTGTGCAAGGATTTTGAAGTAATTGATGCTCTACTTGGAGATTAGGAGGATCTAGATTGATGCTTCTACTTCTTCAAGACGTTTGAAAAAGATCCCTCTTCACTTCACCAAAGAAAGACTTGGTGAGGTCTGAAATTTGCACTCGATTTGGGGTTACATGACTGAAATTTAGTGCGCACTTGTTGAAGGAGGCTTATTTTGGACTATTTTAGCAATTTTCTTGGTGGAAGTGTTCAACTAGAGTGTTTGCTAGATGATTCTTGGTGGATGTAAGTAAAATTTCTGCAATTCTTCTTCATTGAATGGTTATAGTTATGTTTATCTTGCATTTACATTAAGATTATGAAATATTGCTAGCTTAAAACCCTAGGAGGCTAAGCACATGCTATTGTCCTTGCCTTAATAGCTTTCACCTATTAGATTTCGCCAAGAAGCCGATTTTCTTGAAGCTTTTGCTAAGTGCCTTCCCATTGCAACACCCTAGAACATTTTGCTTCATCTAAGCTGTCATTACTTCATCCTTGAGCTAAAGAAGGAGGAAAACTACTAAGGCCTAGGGTTACCTACACCCTAGTAGCTATTTTCCCCCCTAGGATTTGGTAGTTGAAGCCTTGGGTTACCAACACTTCAACTATTGACCTCTCTGGTCTTTAGTTCTCTTACTATCATCTTTTCCTTAAAGATTTGCTGCTACCTAAAAGACTCCATTTGCCCTAAAGGCACTAATCTAAGACTTGCTATTGAGTGATTGAACAAAACCACTATCAAAACCTATACTTTAAGCTCTTTACTAACCACTCCTAACATTAGAATAGCCTAATCTACTAACTTAGTTGCTGCTGTTACTAAAGTAAGCTACAACCATCTATAGCAGCACTAAAAGCATCTAAAAGAAATTGAAAAAGTTGATTAATGCATTGCCTTACTTGCTTCTGACAAATGCTAGTATTTTGATGTTAATGAGTGATTATTCTTGGTCATTTTGAAGCCATTTTAAGGCACTTATTGTGAAGTTATTATCTTATAAATATTGCTGCTACAAATTTCTGTTTGCTTCACCATTATATTAGCCATTGCTTTTATTGATAAAATCCGTGGTATTATGAAGTACTAACAACAAGTTGTACTTGCGAAAGATATATTTTCTTGTTGCTTTGTTCTGGGCAGGTACATCTTGATACTTCACTACTTCATTGGTTAAAACCCCGGGACTTTTTGATCAGTGTGGCCTGTGAGAGGGGACATTTTTAGAAGACATCTTAACCTTGCCTTCTCAAACCCCCAGGTCACCGGGGACGTCTCCCCTGGGCCATCAACCCTAAATAGAAAGAGGCATCCTATTGAGGTGACAGTGATAGGATAACCTCCGTTACACCAGTTTGCCTTTCAATTAACCTTTCCTTTGATCAAAGTACAAATTGTGCGATAACAGTTACAATCTCCATGTACAACATGTTTACCTTTTACTCCTACCTAAATTATAGAAAGAATTCCATAAATTATGGTGGGCAATAATTTCTAGTAAAAATGTCCAATTACCTAAATATGAAGAATGTACTGCTTATTTACTTCTACTTAAAATTATGCAAAGAATCGCATGAATTAGGAGGAACAATTTAACAAAGTCAAATACTATGTGGATGGATTATAACCAAATTAATGTTAATCTTTGGGTTGTTACATGAGGTATTCTCCAACTATTTATAAGAAAGAAAATTAAATTAAATTTTCAAAAATACGTGTCTCTTTGGATCAATTTAATATTACTATAAAAAGATACTTGAAAGACACAACAATAGACACATATTTTTTCTCTCTCACACATGGGAAGTGATCTAAGGAAGAGACCGAAGTTTCTAAGTAGTTGAAATTTTCTGAGTGTAATTACTTAGTGATGTTCTAGAGTTTACTAAAGTAATATCGTATATCATTGGAAGTAGTTACCACTTGTGGAAAATTTTGCTTGTCTAATTTAACACTAGAAAATCAACATGGTTAGCCGTATGACATCAAGTATATGATGGATGTGTGTTGGTCATAGTAGAGGACGTGTCATTTGAAGGGTCATTGTATATAGTTGTGCACATCCATGTAATGAAGAAGAAGAGGAGGTCAACACATGCAGAGGGAGCAGATGACTTCGAAGACTATATAGTAGCCTCAGAGGGAGTCAAGCTTCAGAGGCAGCATACAGACTTAGAGTGGGCCTTGATCTAAGAAAGAGTCAGTTGCTTAGAGACTTTCATTCAGAAAGGATTCCTCTTTAGATTCAGATTTAGATGGGAGAGACATCCTCCAGGATTGACAGACAGGAGGCTAGACCTTGAGGAGATATGAGACCTCCTGGAGAGGATTCCCTTGTTTCATTGAAGGAAGCTAGTCAAAAGGATTGGGATGTGGACCTTTTAACCTTGATTCCGAGACATGTACATTGGTTGACCTATGTGGTACGAGTGGATATGGATTGAGATATGCCTCAGATGGAGATGTGAAGCTGCAAAGTTATACAAACTCTGACTGGGTAGGGAGTGCAGTGGATCAAAAGAATACTTCCGGATATTGTTTCAGTATGGGATCACTGTGATCTCATGGTTGAGCAGGGAGTAGACATCAATAGCACTCAGTACATCGGAGGCAAAGTATATAGCAGCCAATATTGTAAGCTGTGAAGCAGCGTAGCTTCAGAAATTTCTTGCAGGACTTCATCCAAGACATGATACAAAAGGGAGCTGTGAAGCTCTAGTACACGTCCTTTCATGGATGGTCACCATATGTGCCTTTAGGTTCTCTATATATTTGGCACATTCATCATTGTAATACGAATCAATCACATCATCTCATATGCAATATTATCTCATATAATATCTCATATAGAAAAATCAACAAAGAGCACCTCATCCACTTGTAAACTTGTTGGAGAATAATGGGAAGAAACTAGTTTTGCTTTGCCAAAACTATTGTGTAGTCTTGTTTTTCTTGAGGGTTTATTCTAGGATTGTATTGGAAGACACTTTGTTTTTTCAGGTATCTTCGAGGAAGAGGCTGCTAAAAGACTATGGTATGGCACCATGCCATGTTGGAGGAGTACTGTAAGGTATAATTAACTTTTGCCTTGCCCTCTTTGATCATTTGTATTTAGGATTTAGAACATTAAGTTTGGACATCTAGGGATTCTAGGCTTTTGTTCTAAGACTAATATAGAGTTCATCTTGTAGCACTTGGATGTGGATTCTTAAATCGTCAACCCCCCTAAGGTGTTTGATATATTCAAAGGTCTTAGCTGATGCTCACAAGGCAATCCTTAGATGGTGCATGCGACTTCAATTCTTTAGACATTTGAATACTCCTTCAAGCTAGACCAATGACTCCATAGCCCAAGTAGGGTAGGCACTGGTCCATACTTTTGATTTCCTCAACCACGACTTAAAAATTTTCCCTTTTTCATTTTTGTCTCGCAGTTTAGGGTTCTAATTCATTTTATTTTTAGATTTAGATTGTATTTTCAAGTTTCCTAAGCTAAATGTGTTGATCTAGTTTAAACTTGAACTTTACTTTCAAAATCGTTTTTCATGCTTAATCACTAAACGTTTTGTATATTTTTCTTAGGTCTAATGGTATGAATTCAAATCTTTTGTGAATCTAAGAAATACAAGATTAGGTAGACTAAATGATGTTCTATTTGACTATAGATTTGAGGTTTTAAGTCTACTTTATGGTTATATTAATGCTGGAATATATCAGTGACTGAGGGTTTTATTAAGCTGATCACACACATACTTTGGCACTGGTTTAGTTGAGCGTTTCACTATTTTCATGCTTTAATTCCCTACACACGTCAAATAGATGCATGAGATTCGAGAAACCCTAACGACTGGCAAAAAAGTGCTAAACATTTCACATATTATTTGCTGGTTGTTGACACGTGGAGGGTTTGAGGACTGGTTTAGATGTGTTTGGAACTTTATTTCTATAGTGTTTCATGTGTTTAGCACTCTAATACATCACACATTCCTAAACGATACTAAAGACCTCTCAATGATTTGCTTAAAGCTGCTCAACGATTCTCTTAAATTGCAATATTATTTGCTGGAGTTTCCTGTGTTGCGAGATCTGGTTTTAAGAACAGTGAACTAGACACTCTCTTGGCATACTCATTGGTATTATCTGCTGTTCTTAAGGACATGAGAACAGGCCTAAATTCTGGAAATCTTTATGGTTAAGGTTGCTTCATGGTTAACATATTTATCTTTATGTGTTAATTCTCATTGCTGGTATAACACCTGTGCTTAAAGGCTTGATACAAATATTGGTTTACTTGGATAATCCTACCTCTGCTGCTACAAGAGTTCACAAACAGATTTCAAATTTGGCATGTTTCGTCACTTTTGCACCCAAGTGATAATTGACATAACTGAATTTTGAATGTTCCATGCTATTCCCTCATAATTTGATGATTTCCTATGGACAATAATACACAGAGTCTTTATCAACACTGAATTTTGGGTATTGCTCACAAGGTTTCAATAGTTTATGGACTAATACATCAGCACTGCCTCACTACTTTGATATCTGATTGCACATCACAGCTCTTCAATATAAGTGTAAATGTCTTGATCTGGAGTATAATAACAACACTTTGAATCTTAATGTTCCACACTAAAGTCCCTTTCCTGGTAACATTGTTGTCTATCTCTTAAGAACAATATGCAAACCAGAAGTACCAGAAAACCAGGAAACCAGAACCAGTACTAGAAGTACCAGTCCAGAATTCCGCTGGTCAAGTTTGAAGGGGTAAAATTTGGATTTTCAGAAATCTGATTGCACCAGCTTATTCGCCTCAGCTCGGTGCATCTAGCCCCTGGATCAGAATTTCAAAATTTGAAGTTTGAAAAATTAGGGTTTCCTCATAAAACCCTAAGTTGCAGTTACAGTTTCAGAATCAGTTGCAGTGTCAATTGCAGTTGCAGTGTCAGTTGAAGTATCAGCTGCAGTACCAGTTGCAGTGACCCTTGAAGTTTTTAAAAGGGTTGGTAATTATTACCGGTGCTACCAGATGGTGCCACTACCTGCAAATACTATCAGAGGTATGTACTTGTTGATTTTTCAATGAGCAAGGTTAAGCATGAAGTTCATTCCATTTTTAGCATTTAACCATAACCATTAATATTGCAGCAACCAAGATCACAAGAAGAAGCACTATGCACAAGAACACAAGAAGTATCTTGGGAAACCCTTCTCAACAAGGGAAGAAAACCCAGCCAAATCTTTTGCTATATTCTTCAAGAGAAAGACCTTCACCACCAAGAAAACCTAGCACACAAGAGGGTGCTCAAACCCTAGAAGACTAGTGCCCAAGAGAGGTGCGCACTTTTCCCAAGAAGTTGTACTTGCTGAAATTTCCAAACTCACTTGAAAGATATGTTTACTCAATGGGGAATTTACCTTTACTTATACTAACCTGAACCTGTCAACATAAGTGTCTATTGGCACAACAGGGCCGACCTCACTAGCTTATAATATAATTAATATTAACCAGATTAATTATCTTTTACATCAATTACCAGTCACATTAAGGTGGGGCCGACCTGTACCCTTTACATTACAATTAGGGTTACAGGCAGGTCTGACTCTTTGAACAATATAGCAAGAGATCTGATACACCCACTAGTGTTCATCCACAAGGGGCACATCCATAGGGATGTCCATATCTCTGGCTCATTGCATTACACGGAAGAACCACTTCTTCACTAGTGCTCGGCCACTAGGATCACGTTCACATGTGCTCGTCCACTAGGATCACGTTCACATGTGCTCGTCCACAGGCACGTCCACTCAACAGATCTTCTTTTCCACTGCATTACACAGGAGAATCATCTGGAGTTTCTCGTCAACTCTTCTGCTCAGAGGAGGCTAATACATCATCTTCATTTCTGTTCTCATGACGATGCACCCAACACTTTGGGATTTCACATGTTCACCTTGTGCTCAGTCACAGGCACGTCCAACTCTGCAAATCACTTTTCTCACTGTGTTAATCTGGAGTTCTTCTCAACTCTCTGTATGGAGGAGGTCATCTCTACGTTCCAACTCTGTCTCAGATAGGAACCACACACCCCTCTCAGGGGGTTTCTCTCAGGTTTGTAAGTTGGTGAATATCTCACATAGCTGCAATGATCAACATCTCTCAGGTTTGTAAGCTGGAGAATGTCTCACATAGCTGCAATCATCAACACTCCCTCTCAGCTAGGGAGGCATTCTTCATCATGCCAAGTCTCACACGGATGTGCTTTGAATTTTGTCTTGGCTGGAGTCATCAACACTGTCTCTCAACTAGGGAGGCATTCTTCACCAAGTTAGTTTGGTGAAGATGTCTGCAATCTGCTCATGTGTAGGAAGGTACTGCATGTTTACGATTTTCTTCTGCATCGTATCTCTGATATAAGGATACATCTCATCGTTTTTTCGATCCATCAGGAAAATATTGTGTTCTCAAGGAGCTTTACACACGGCTCTTGGTTATCATAGGATCCATCTCATGGTCAAGTAAATCTGTCAGAAGCTTGTGAAGCCACATTGCTTCGCACACTTGATGCTATTTGCTMTGCCTCTGTGGTACTCAAGGCCACAKAGTTTTGTTTCCTGCTGCATCAGGAAACTATAGCAACTTCACGGTAGAGCAACAACCAGATGTTCTCTTCTGGTTTACTGTACTTTTTGCTCAATCTGAATCGACGTATCCTGCAAACTCAAGTTCACATTGGAGGCATATCTTAGGCCACATCCAACTGTGCCTTGTATATATCTCAATACATGTTTTGTTGTTGTCTGGTGAGTCTGTCTTGGTTGACTCATGAAATGACTAAGCACCTTCATTGTATGGCATGAATCAAGTCTGGTGTTAATCAGATACATCAGTGATCCAATCGGCTGTGGATTAGTCTCGTCTGAATCATCATCAACCTTTTTCTTTAAATCTATCACGGTGGATTTTTCATTCTGTTATATTGAACTTCTTTAATATTTTCACTGTATATTTTCCTTGACTCCGGAAAATCTCATCGGTCTTCTGTCATACTTCTTGTCCCAGGAAATAGTGCATCATACTCAGATTCTTCATCTCGAATTCAGAAGTTAGAGATTACTTGTATCCAATAACAAGGCTTTCTGAATAAGTCATCAAAATCAGGCTCTTGTCACCAACACTGTAATACTATGGGTTTTGGATCAACAATACTCTTTGCTGAGATTTAAATTTATCAAGAATTCATTCATCTGATAATGTTTCCAGCTCATGGATGGTAGTACGGATGGCAATGTAATGGTCTCATTGAATCAAGTGTCTCATCATAGACAACTCCCTCTGTTTGTGAGAGTCCTCTAGTTTTGTATTTCTTGCACTTCCTGTCAACTGCACGCTTTCTCTACTTGGAAGTTTTCACAGACTTCCCTTTTGGTTTCTGAATAATATCTTATACACCATTCTTTAAGATATACAGGTATTCTTCTGTTATCGCATCTTGCCATATTTTTTTTCCTTTTGTTTCTTCAATGAAATGGCTCATGACTGAAGGATAGTTTTCAAAACTCTTTTGCTTTCTCAAGGTGTCCCTTAAGGGACTTGTGTGTCTCTCTGTCTTCTAGCAGAGTTTTGTAGATCCTGGGCATGCCTTTTATGCCCCACTATAATATCTCTGGTTATATCAACTGGAGCAACTGGATTAGTTGGAATAATGTCTGTCTCCCTCTGAACTGCTGAAGGGAAAGAAGGTAATGTCTTACTGTCAATCTCCATCTGAGATTCTCTAGGTTTGTTGAATGGGTATCTCTTCTTTAAGGACAACGTCTCTGCTTGTTCTTGCATAATAATCAATTAAATATGGTTTGGACTCCTGTACCAGGGATAATGGTCCAAGTCTTCGAGGGCTCCCATACTAGGGATACTATCCTTCATTTATTCAAAAATGCAATCAACTATAAAATTAGAAATCAATTGATTTACCTGGTTTATAGTCATGCTTTAGTTTTTAGAGGAAGTACTTCTCTCTCTTCTCTTCATTATTTTGAGGTGGATCTGGATCAATGTCAACGGTAGAAGCATATTGTCTTCCCTTCTTTCTGGTTGGATAGTTTCTTGCACAGTGTCCATATTTGTCACATCTGAAGCACTGAATTTCTGAAACATCTCTTCTTTGATAACCTGGATTTGATGAAGACTTTTCATCTTTAAATGTTTGCCTGAAATTTCTTTTGAATTTTCCTCCTTTCTTTGTATGGAGTGCAAGAGCATGATTTTCTTCTGAGGAATCTTCCACTCCTCTATTTCTAAGTCTAAGTTCTTCTTGAGTACAATCTGTCCATAGACGATTAAAGGTTGGTAGAGCTTCTCTTCCACTGATACTCTGAAGGAAAGGCTCCCACTTTTTTGGAAGGTTGTTGAGAGTGGTTAAGACAAGTTCTCTATCAGACATGATTTCTCCAATGGTCTCTAGCTGTTCTTTAATCTCTGATATCTTCATAAAGAAGATGGCAACTGTGTCACCTTTCGTCATCTTGGTACTTTGAAGTTGGCTCTTCAAGGTAAGAGCTCTGAGGGTGTTGTCACTTTCAAACATTTCTTTTAATGCTTCATACATATCATAAGCTGTCTTCAGGTTGGCAATATGAGGTAAGAGATGACCTCTTACTGAGTAGATGATTAATTTTCTTGCTTTGACATCTTCTTCCTTTCTTATCTTCTTCTCTACATCTATAGCTGTGTTTGGTAAGGTTTTAGTTACCACATCCAAGAGGTCATCTTCTTCAAGGGTGACCCGAAGCCTTGATTTCCAGGAGCTGAAGTTGCTTGCTCCATCAAGCCTATCTTCTACTAAGGCTCTGTTCTTCATTTGATTGGTTTCTTCAAACTCTCGCCAACTAGATTTTGAAAACCTAATGATTAGGTTGAATTAGTAACCTTGGATTATGTTGGTCTTATGACTGCCAACAATCAACTTGATAGTGTCACAGAGATGCTTGCTCATTTAAGAAAAATGTTTCTTCAGAAATCTAAGATTAATATTCTGCAGGAAATTTCGGCACCCTAGAAACCCTAGGGCCAAAAACTCAAAATTCTCGGAATTTGATTTTAAGAGCTTCTGGAGATGCGCTAGAGGAGGCCGTACTCTTCTATGCCAAAGATAGCCCCAACGTCCAAGTATTAAGGGCTAGAACACTACAGAAAGGAGGGTTGTACAAAATTTTCTGGAAACCCTAGGAGAGCCGTACGGTTTTGCAAAAAGGAGAGGAGACTTGGTAGATTCTTGTGCAGTGGGTTCTTTCAAGACCTATGCTCAGATACCATGTTGATTTTTCAATGCGCAAGGTTAAGCATGAAGTTCATTCCATTTTTAGCATTTAACCATAACCATTAATATTGTAGCAACCAAGATCACAAGAAGAAGCACCATGCACAAGAACACAAGAAGTATCCTGGAAAACCCTTCTCAACAAGCGAAGAAAACCCAACCAAATCCTTTGCTATATTCTTCAAGAGAAAGACCTTCATCACCAAGAAAACCTAGCACACAAGAGGGTGCTCAAACCCTAGAAGACTAGCACCCAAGAGAGGTGCGCACTTTTCCCAAGAAGTTGTACTTGCTGAAATTTCCAAACTCACTTAAAAGATATGTTTCCTCAATGGGGAATTTACCTTTACTTATACTAACCTGAACCTGTCAACATAAGTGTCTATTGGCACTGTTATCCCCCACTTTTAGGGATAACTAGGAGATCATGTCTCGAGGCCCACAGGTCCTAGACATGGAGTACCGAGAGTAGGATTGACTTTAGCATGGCCCTGGAGGACCCACCTTTTGTTTCTTCCAACATCTTTGTCTTGTTAGCAACAACAACATCTATCACCATCGGCTTGGCCCTGTGTTAGAGATGGTTCTTGCTCCATGAGGTAATTAGTCCAGGTATCATGGTATGTGTCACTTTGATCATCAAAACCATTGGATGTATGCATCTGATTCCTTTTACTTCTAACAACTGCTTGGATCTTACACTTGCCCAATTGACCATGTTTGGGGGGATTGACAGGGTGCCCTAGCAAGCCTGTGTCTGTAGGTTTTGGTTTGCCACTGGGGGGGGTTTCTGAAAAGCCATCGTCCGCTCCCATCATAGCACCACTGTTTCATCTTGTTTCTCGCTCACTTATCCCATTCCACTTGTCCAACCACTGGGTTGACCTATTTTCAGGACTGCACCTTATCTCGTGGGAAGAATCTTAAGGGTTGACCGAGAGAATCTTAAGGGGGGGATTGCCTCAAAGAATCTTATTCTTACAAGCTTACCTGGCGACTCCACTTAGGGTGTTTTCCCTTATCCTTCGATAGTTTCAGGCAAATTATCTGGCGACTCCACTAATATTTTCCAGGGTGCCACCTTACTCTCAAATCTGTGATATTTCAAAGTTATGGGATCATGGTACACTGGGAACAAATGTATCCGAGTATTGATTTAAGAAGTTTTCAAGGATACCCAAATTACTTTGATACAAAATGGATACACAACTCTCCAATATTTTTGGGCCTCTCAACTCCTCACATCGTAAATTTTTTGGAGTATTTGAGCGAGATAGAGTTGGGAGGAGAGGATGCTCTTATAAAATTATTCATACTCACTCTGCCCTCCTACTTAC
>SNQJ01S0122221.1:0-26916 GCA_010110895.2 Picea sitchensis | reverse complement strand
TAAATGCTCCAATAAGTAAATGGTGTTTTTCTTTCATGCTATAATCTATTAAGGCCATTTGCCACATGCTTGAAGTAATCTCTTGATAAGTTGATAAGTAGGCAAACACTTAAATCTTTTTTCTCACACTTAATGCTCATATTTTAAAGTTCTAAATCATAAGATAAGTGTGTTTCTCTTTCCATCTTGTTGGCAAGTTGTTCTTGCCCTTGTAGCGTCTTTCTTTACTTTGCAAGCTATTTAATTGTGCATCTAAGTGACTTGCTCTCACATAACATATATGTGTTAATGCCTTTCATTTCATAATCTTAATCAACACACTTTAAGGGTTAAGTAAGTTTCGGCCAAGTCACTAATTCACATTTTAAAAGTGTCATAAAACTCTTAAAACACTCCTAAAAGTCTACCTAATTCATATAATAACTTAATAGACTATTTAGGGTACCTTAGACGACCATCTTCACCATCTAAAACGGGGATTGAGGGGCAACGGAAGGTGATTAGGACGAGAACGGTCTCGTGGCGCGGAGCATCCTTTCTGTGAGAACTCAATCTTTCGGGCTGACTTGCGAAGCTAGGGTAGGCCTTGTTGCCATACTTCTTGAGCATCCAGCAGTCATTTGGCTATAGGAGGAGGAGGCTTTGGTGAAAGCTTAATAAAAGTAACTAAAACTTAATAATCTTAAGGAAGCTTAATAATTCAACCTTGGACTTAAATCTCTAAACACTTTTGTGGGTTTAATAATAAGAGTGGGTCATCTTCTAATACTTGTGCTTAAAACTCCCAAATCTTATTTGTTGATGTGTTGATGATGATGATGTATTGATGTTGATCTCATGAATGTGATGTGATGCTTTGATCTCCTTGTATCCTGCACACAAAATAATTAAAGTGGTTAGCTTGTTTGATGTATTTTAGCATTCTTTACTTGTAAATCTTGTTCTTAATTTTTGATTCAACTATTCTTTTGTATAACTTGTAATCATACTTGTAACGAATCACCCCAACATCTAGTTGACCCCTTTCCCAATCTTAGGCACGAGTCTTAGTTGCCCTAGGAAAAGGTCTTGCTTAACATACTAACCCTTGCATCTTGCATTGCTGCTTGTGCATCTTAGGATTAGAATCCCCCCAAGCCTTAACAAATTAAAAATAACTCCTAGAACTTAAGTCTAAAACTATTCTAGAAACTAGGGACTACCCCCCTTGGCTTCCCTAAGAGTGAGCCTAGGCAAAAGAGGTTCCGGTCAAAGTGACAGCATGGGCTGTGAACCTAGGCATTGTGCCTCCAAGGACACACTAAGTGAGCCGGACTTAGGTCACGTTTGCAAGTGTGTATACGGATGGCAACAGGGATGAACTTGGGGACAAACTGAAAAAATCACTGATAAATCGGCAAATTTTGCAACAAAAGTGCACACAGATAATTTTTCACTGTGATTAATATAAATTTGTAAACAAATGGAGAATATCTGCTCAAAAGTTAATATTTCCTTATTTTTCTAGCAGGCTGTTGAACTTTACATTCAAGATTTTAACGCACCTTATTTCTTATATATGTCACTTGTGAATGAGATAGATTCTCTCTTATTCTCACTAAGTCATTGACCATAAACTTGTAAACACATGGAGAATATATGCACAAAAGTTAGTATTTCCTTATACTTCTGGCAGGCTGTTGAACTTTACATTCAAGATTTTAATGCACTTTATTTCTTATATATGTCACTTGTGAATGAGATAGATTCTCTCACATTCTCACTAAGTCATTGACCATATATGCACATGAAGACTTACTATGGTACCTGCTTCTTGTCTTGTGCTTATAACCTAAAAATGTTAGACTGAAAGATTTATTGTAGAATTTGTTGACTTTTATAGCTCAACCAAGGCATCATAGATGATTGAAAAATATCTAGAATTGTTCCGGTTGTAGGCAGCATATGACTAAGTAATTTGGTTGGGATTGTTTAGTTGCTGAATAAAACCTTGCTTCGTATTAAAGTGTGGCTAGTCTTTGACAGTTGATCTTTCTTGACTGCAGGATGAGCAAGACATCATCTCTGTTATGTACTGCATGGGCAAACTCCATGGCACATATGTCGTGTGCTCTGCAAACGAATTTGTACAACAGGTTTGCATTCACTTTCCTCATGCTCAGTATTTTCTCCATTAATGTTATTCACCCACAACACTTCTTAATGGTTAAGTTTTATGATTTCTAAATTTCTTTCAGAGTTTCAGTTTTCTGATCTATCCTATTAGAACAAGGTCATAGCTGGGGTTTTCTACGTTCCTTTTTGTCAAGACAAAAAATCATATTCTTGTTTGTGGCAAGTGTTAAAATTATGATAGTAACTCCCATTTTGAAAAATGATAGTGTTCAACATAGGTCAAGTTGTTCTACTTCTATCCACTTCTGAACTCTATCTTGGTACTAGTGGTACAACTGGAAAACTATACATACTAATAGAAGCTGGGGAGATGGGCCACCTTCTAAGCATTCTATAACTAGGCAATTGATCAAATCATCTTTTTTATCCACAATCTTACTTGTTGCTGCCTACATACCATAGTGGATTATAGTTGTTTCAAAAACTAATTTTTTCATTAGATGTTATTTCATTCTTAGCAAAACGTTCTCACATGCAAGATTTAGATACATGCAAGATTTAGTATTCATGGAAAACTCAAAAGATCCCTTTATTACCATCTATTAAAATGAAATAAAATATCAACTCAAATGAGCTGAAATCATCATTCTATGCTCTTAAATTCTGAAATCTTGATATGATTTTTAGTCTAAGACTTAAAAATTAGTTGTGCCCAATAAGCATTGTAAATATTAAGGTTGCGGTACAAATAGGTTAGCTTAGTGCTGAGAGATCATGGTAGAGAAACCAAGTGATCTGAATGAACTGCCAGTAAATTTCCTCTTTGATTGATTGGTTAATCACCTCCTCGGGGATGAGAAGGTGGGTGGGGGGGCAGCATTGAGGGAGTATCGATAAGAAGGGAGTTGGTCAACAAAGATACCAACACTCTAAAGAAACGAGGTGATCTGGAAGTACCAACTTTGCCTTCGACCAACACGGCCCAAGGAGGTGAGTCTTTGGAGGAATGAAGAGACAAATATGGATATCTCTCGCTACTAGAATCAAAGTCTCCAAGGGATTGTAGCTATTAAATGTAAGCAATAAGCTTGAATGCATTTTCAAGCCAAAGAGGATGGTCCCTGTTGCCGCCTTATACACACCTGAGAGACATGGAAGAAATCTTCAATCCACTCGGTGTGTCCTTGGGGGCAAGTGAGAGTTAAGGTGCTGTCACCTAATCCTCAACTCCTCCGTCTAGGCCAACTCTTAGCGAAGCCAAGGAGGGTAGTCCCTAATAAAATAATCTAAGGCTTAAACTAAAATCTAAGCAACTAGTATTCGAGGAGTTTATTGCATTAACCAATATAAAGAAAATCTATTATAAAGCATACACAGATCAATTAATCACCACAAGATACATAAAGATACTTGCATAAAAGGATACTTGAGATAATATTAGATGCAAGTAAAAAAGTTGCTTCAAAGTAAATGACTGAAAATAAAGTGCTTGAAGCAAATGGCTTTGTAAATGTAGTATTGAGATCAATGCCTTAAAAGTATCGTGGGCATTGTAGATTGCGTGTTTTATTAGGATTTATTGATGGTAGGTTAACGAGATAAATTTTATTGCATGAAAGTAAAGTGTTTGACTAAACTAGATTTGGCCCTTCAGGAAACGTCCCTAAAGTGGAGGTTGAGCTTGCCGAATATCCAACAGGGAGGTCCCTTTGATTTTGCACACAAGCCCAAGAGAATGTGGGAGATCCGACAGGGAGAACCTAGATCTCAAAGTTCTTGCCAGATACCTTACACAAACTCTCTTACGTTTCCACTAAAACAAAGTTTCTTTAGGATTTCCCTAATTAATCTATCACCACTAACTAGCCCAACTTGTATAAAACTTACTCCCAGAAGATCGAGACAAGCTCGTAACTGGAAGGGTCAGGAACTGCACTGGGAGCTGAGGGGAAAAGTTTATTGCCAACTTTGAAATTGCATAAAATAAAGTCCGAACTAGCAATTAGTGTTCTACTTTGCAAAAAGGAAAACTAATCTAGCAATTAAAATCTTACTTTCCAAATGGAATCTAATCTATGTGAAGATTTATTTTGACTTTATTGCTTATGTGAGAAAGTAGTGCTTTTTGATGAATTAAAGATTAAATTTAGCTTATGCTTAGGTGTGAAAATTGATTCTAAGCTAAAATTTGCAAAAATGACACAATCACCAAAAACACCATCCCCCCTAGGGGGGATGAAGAGTGGGAGCTTGTAGCCCCACTGATTTTATTAAAGAAATTACACAACTCTTTATTGGAGTGACTTGTGACCATTCATTAGGGGGGTCACAAGTCTTTACAATGTTTTACAAATATTTATTGAAGAAAGGGGTGCTCCTGGGGGTCCTGAATGCTACAAATCTGCCCAAAATGGACATTATTTTCTTTTATCTATTCGCAAACCTGCACAAAACAACAAACAAACAAAGACAAAAGATGGCCAAAAACACTTTAGAAGTGTCTTTGGTTATTAGTAGGAAAGCCCCAAAATGACTAAGCAAAACTAGTCTAAATTGAACAAAATGATCTAAGAAGAGCAAGCTAAAGAGATTGTCTCCTTGGGGTCTGTTGCCGTCCTAATGCACACTTGCTAACGTGAGCTAAGTCCAACTCACTTAGTGTGCCCTCGGAGACACAATGTCTAAGTTCCAAGTCCACACTGTCACCTTGACTGGAACTTCTTCCTTCTAGGCTTACTCCTAGGACTTAGTGTGCCCTCGACGACACAATGTCTAAGTTCCAAGTCCACATCACTGCCACCTTGACCTGAACTTCTTCCTAGGGCTTACTCCTAGGGAAGCCAAGGGGTAGTCCCTAGTTACCAAGTTAATTTTAAAGTTAATGTTCTAGGAGTTAGTTCCCAATTTGCTATAGGCCAAAGGGGGAAAACCAGCTCAAGATGACAAGCAACAATGTAAAGTGCAAGTCTCCTGAATCTAAATGAGAGTCAACCCTTTCCTAAGTCAACTAAGACTAGTGCCTAAGGTTGGCAATGGGGTCAACTAAGGTTTGAGGGTGGTCTAATTACAACAGTTTTACAATTGATACAAGTTAAACCACCCCAAACCCAAACCACACTATTATTATACAAGAGAATTCTAAGTATCACAAAGATTACACCATTTACAAACTAGATACAAAGATACAGAAAATGTAAGTGAAAAACAACACATTAGGCCAAAGCATGCCCCAATAACACTTACACTATTGAACTGCCCTCACTGGAAACAATCACAAAAGAACTTAAGGATCAGGGAAGTTTTGAGTATCCCGCTTGGGGAGGCATTACTTTCTTGATTCACACCATAATAAGTAAATTAACAGGATATTCAAATAAGTAACTCAATTTCACAAACATAATTGTGATATAAACAATGTAGTTGCAATAGAGATAGATAAACAATGAAATGTTCCACAAGTTATGTATGCATAGGCAAACATAACCTTATACCCCTGCAAACATACACAATGAGATCTATGCAACTAAGTGTTGTAGGAGTTGTTTAGAGATTTTACAAATTTTAACTCCCTTCCCCCCTAAACTATGTATGTGCTTCAAACCCCTCCTCCCTTGGACAAATGACTCACCCGTGCTCAAGATATAAGGCTAATCCAGGTTTACCCCTACTTCCAAAGGCTGGGTCAGCCTCACAAGAAGAGTTCACTGTATGGATCTCTCCCTAACTAAATCAACAATGGATCTGGCCCCCGCCACTTCCCCTCATGTCCCCAAACCCGCTTTAGATGGTAGAGATGGAATAATGAGGCCCCTAAAATGTTGTTAAGTGTTGTTAGGACCCTCAAGTGGGTCTTTAGGTGTGTTGGGTTGCTTTTAGACAGGTTTTAGACCCTTAAAAAATTGAGTTTTTAGCGCATGGCCGAAATGAATTGAGTGAAACGAGGCTTGCAATGTGTCAATTAAACCATCAATAACATAGCATAATGTAAAGGAATGTAGCACAATGTTATACCCATCAGCCATACCCATCACATGAAAGGAAGTTGCAAGATATTAAACCATTAACCCATGAACCATTCACATGTAAAACGAAAATAAAAGATGAAGCGTGGACACTTTGCAAGAAGTAAACCGTGGAGTGTGAATGCCTTATACCACAAGATGATAATCTTAAGCGCAAAGGTGTTCAAAATGTAAAGCTTTCACCCATAAACATGAGATATAAGATATAAAGAATGCTTGAAATAAATCTAAGACATGGATGCTTAAAACATGAACCAAGACGTGAGCATTAAGATTGTTTAACATCCAACATTTAACCCATAAACATGAGATCACATAAGCAAGACGGCTGATTCAAACCATAAACGTAAGATAGATGATGTGAAGAATGCTTGAAATGAAGTTAAGACGTGAGCATTTAAACCATGGACATGTGATCGGAGCTCAAAGCATATATTTAAGGCTTAAACCATGAACCAAGACGTGAGCATCATAAGGCATCCATCATCACTCTTCATTTATCCATAACATAAACATGTGAATGCCAAAAGAAATGAAGTGGGACGTACTGCTAAAGTACTAGTCAAAACGTGAGAGATTAACCATCCATCCACATGTAAAACGAAAGTAAAAGATGAAGTGTGCTTGAAGTAAACTGAGCATGGATGTTCGAACCATAAGTGAAGACGTGAGCTTTAAGACATCAATCATTACACATTACTTCATCATTTCCGCAAAAGCAAATCTTTGAAGAAAAGGAAAGGAAGGACGATTTACTAAAGTGATTGCCAAATTAAATCTAAACAAAAACTTTAAAACCATCTCTCACTTCATATGCATAAGAGATTTGAAATAACTAAACGAAAATACGAGCTATAGCATTTAGAATTGCATCTAAATCATCTAGTTATTCACCATGAGGGCGTGAGTATATAAAATGAAATACTTAAAGCAAAGATAACTTGTAGATGATGACCACTGAAAAAATATTCTAACTAGATAGCATGTATATCATCACAAGTTACTCCTTTTCCTGCCATTAAGCCCAGGGCGATTTTGGGATGACTCCCCCAAGGTGCCTTCTCTAATAAGGAAAAACAAAACCGAATTTAAAAAATTAATTTCCCGTTAAGCAAGCGCATTTGGGGATGACTCTACAGCCGCGGTGGTAAATTGTATTAATACTACTGTAGATATGACTCCATTTAAAGGTGGCATTCTACCCTTATGTCCCTAGGAGACTAGACTGCCTTTGGTCGGAATGCTTCAGTAGTATAAACTATCTCTAAATGGTATTAATACTTAAAACATGTAAAATGAAAGAATAACTGGGAATGAAATAACCAAATGAAATGCTATCATTTGGGGTTATTAGCTACATTGTACCCTATAAGGTGTGTGTCGGGTACAAGTTAGCTTCTACAAATGTTACAAGAATCTCTACCTAAAATAGCTTGAAATATGTACTATGGCACTAGGAAGGGTTAGAAATCAAGCAATTCAATCACATAAGGTCTTGGTTGAGGCTTCAGGAGATCTAATTTAAGGCCATTTCCCTTGTTGTCGGTAAAGCCAGAAAACCAGCAAGCAAAAGTTTGTTGGAAAATGCACCACAACACAAATAAAATGTTAGGAGAAATTTTCTGCCACGTAAAATTTCCACATAAAATCTGCGTTAAAAGATATTGACCTATCTTAAGAGCAAGGGGTGTTAGAATGCTGAATAAAATAAAATGTATGCAAAATAGAATGGACAATAGGAAAGACTAGGAGTTTGAGAAAAGGGTTAAGGGTAGACTCCTATTCGAATACTATCCCAAATGAAACCTTTGAAGGGACCGAAACTTAGAGAAATATGTGTAGCATGGAATAGATAGCTATCTTGGATTGGCGCCGAACTAAATAATTTAATTTAATCCTATGCTATCCAACATACACATAAGATAACTAGAATACTCTTTAGCTATCTTAATTCTAGTACAGAGTAATTCCTACCAAAGATCTACCACCAACAACACATAGAAAACCAAAATCATACAATATCACCCCATAGAAGAAATCAAGAATACCAAAGATTCCCTCATACTCCTCCAAAGTTTTTCTCTATTATTATTCCAAAATGTGAGAGTATTGGAGAAATACTTCTTCCAAAACCTCAAGAGCAATGAGTTGGTGGCTTGATGGCAAGAGCAAGAGTGTATTTAAAATTTTAGCAAAGATAACAATAGCTCTGCAAAAGAATGGTGAAGAAATGAGGAGGAGGTCTACGACACCTCTAGAGGCAAGTGAGGGCATCTTGATGAGTGCCATGTGTTGGTTCTCAAGCAAGAGTGAGGATCTCTAAGAAGGGGGCGCCCCCCTTAGGGTTTTAGCCATGGATCAATGACATGGATGGACGTGGGCCCTCAAAGGGTGAGAGGATAGGGTTGGCTAGGGGGCTTAACCTCCTGATGAGAGGGCCTCAACACAAGTGAAAAACCTCAAATGAGTGGGATCATGAGGAGAGGGGGGCGGAGGGAAGGGAGGGGGCGTGAGCTAGGAAAGAGGGGGCTTGCCAGAGAGTGAGGTGAGCGTGGGCCATGGAATGGGATGAAGGAGGCTAGGGAAGGGGCGCACCTCATATATGGGGGGCCCACTCAAAGTATTAAGGCAAGAGATTAAGGTTTGGGTAAAGGGGGCTGTTTTCCCCTTAGGGCATGGATAATGAGTGAAAAAAAGTGAGTTAAGTGTGTAGATTAAGGTGTTAAGGATGGGGTTTAGTAGGTTAGGGGGTCCACTCACGCCACCTTACCACTAATTTATTAACTCAATAATTACAAAAAATTTTGACATTTTACTAATGCCACCTTAGCAATTAAAATTACCGTTTTAGACTCCACTCACTGAGAGTGACAAAGACATAGTGTAAAACTTATCCTACCCTGAAATGGAAACTCGGGTCTATGGTGTAGGGTGCTATTCCATTTCTTTTGAGCACAAATACCCCTATCAAAAACCCCATGACCGAATTTTTACAATATTTGCTCAGCCACTCAATTAATTAAATTATTAAAATCTAATTAATTGTTCTATCTAGACTCGACCTAAATTCCGTGAAACTTTTTACAATGTCTGGCATGGTCATTTTACAACATTCCTAAACAAAGGTTACTAAAGGACGAGACCACTAGAGCGTCGCTCATCACTTGGAGGAAATTATTGCATATGGGGAGGGAAAAAACTCAAGGGAAAACAACCAAGCTGAAAAGCCCAATTGACAACCCGAGGATAAAAACCCTCAGGAAACCCCTAATGGAAACATCCAAAGGTACCTGACCTAATCCATGACCTGGCGTCAATTTATTACATTATTAACCTACTAGGTATGGAAATTTCAAGCATGTATTCAGTCAAGAATCAAATGCCCAGAACCATACAATACCTGCTTGAACATATGTGCATCTCATGATGCAAACTTCATAGCACATGAGTTGACCACCTCAGTCAATAGTTGTTAAGTCAATGTGGTCTTTATTTGCTGTTTTAAAACAACAATATAAAGACACTCTAATTGCTAAATATGGAATTAAAAGATCTTTGAAAATGACTACCCTTCTTTTAACTTCTAAAATTTTGAAAGAAAAACATGCTAAATGAGACTTTTTCTATGTTAGATCTATAAGCATTTGGGATGAATTTTTTTGAAAGTGCAATATTAGATCTAGTTTATCTTATGGGCTGTAAACCTAGATATTCAAAATTTGAAATGAAGATAGATCTAAGCTACTTGCATGCAACCAAGTAACCGAAAAAGGTATAGCTTCTTTGAGAAAGAGAGAAGGAAGAAACTTGTGTGTCATTGGAACCCACAAGGGAGAGTCTTTAGATGAGTAAGGAGGGACCAAGTTTTTAGATCCTTGAAGCTGGGAAGAAATAAACCAGGAAACAACTCACTCCCACCCAAAGCTATGAGAACCTCGGTGAAGTCGTAAGATTTGCAAATGAACTTGTTAAAAAAATGGTGTCACTTAGAAAAGAAACTTGAGGAGTATGTGAGTTAACCGAAACATGCATACACATCAATGTTTCTAAATATAAATGAACAATAGCATTAACAACAAGCTAGATAAATCCTATCCTATGGAGTGATAACTCCCTACAAAGGCCAAGACAACAAATCCAAAGAAGAAATTAGGCAGGTATTACCTCATAGATTAAACACAAAATGACATCAAGCATCCACACACATGTATAACACACCTACTTGACCTCCAAAGTCTTTATTCCAAATGAAAGTATGACAATAGTATACAACCACAAGTAAGGCTCCCCAACTCCAACTAGATTGCAAATGAAAGGATGCTTGAAAGTTGAATATATAGCACAAGAGGAAGATGCCAAAGGGAGGAGGGCGCACATGTGTTGAGGGAGGGCGCACCAACTGGTAACTCACCAATTCCAGCGTGAGAGTGGGCCAAATTCTCACAAAAAACTCACATTCATGACAAGTGCATCCACAGTTGGAGAGGGAGAGCCACCTCCTGCGAGGTAGGTGCACTTCCTCTTAAGGGCGCCACCTACCTAAGAGAGGGGCGCACCTCTTCTTGTGTTTAGCTCAAAACTTGTTCACACATCACCCAATCACACCTAACAAACACCCACATGCCTTTTATTGCTGCCACATAGCCTTTTAAGCTTTATTTCACTAAAAACATGTCAAAACATGTTTCCCAAAAAATAGTGCTGGTTGATTTTTCCTGATTTTTACTGCCTTTTGGTTTTGTGGAGGAAATTAACTTTAGCGGATTAAAATCACTTAATTTAACAATTCCACCAAAGTGGGCAGGTGTACTTAAAAATGCGTCGAAGTCTAAAAATGAGCACCCCCAGGGCATATGAAGACTCCTAGTACCACTTTTTAATACAACTTTTACTCTTTTAATTAAAAATACCTGCATCAAATTTTGGGCAACCAAAATTAAGAAATCCTAGGAGGGACTTAATACGTTTCCATAAGACTTTAGGAGTAAGTTTAGCATGGTAATATACATATTACTTAGACACTAGACTTAGATCCATGCTGCGCCTAACCATAGGAGTATATACCCAGCCTTTGGTGAAATTATAAAAAACTGTAAAATTATAAATCGCTTTAGACAACATCAAAATATAATTAAATGTCACTCAGAGTACAACCACCCATTCGGTGGGTAGACCTTGCAAAGTTCATCAAGTGCAACATTTCTCTCTTCTATTAAGCAATTCCCTCGCTGAGGGTATGGAAATGTGAAAAGGTTGGTCTTTATTGACCAACCAAATCCTCAATCCTCAAATTTTGAAACATGGAATTGTTCAAACTTTGGCGGTTTGTTGGAAGTCCATCCTAGTGCAACTTGGTATGCAGTATCAGTTCGGCAAGGGGATGTGTGCTTGATCTTTTAAGCAAAAGGAGAGTATGTAGTAAATCCCAAATCGTTCTTACATCACAAATATCTCACTAAACAACGCGATTACTACGTATATGGTAATGTAAGGTAAATTGAAATTGCACGCAATTTATTATACATGTCTTACTAAATATTACCATAAAATGAAATTATTATTATACATGAAAGTGCACAAAAAAAGAAGAAAGTTATAAACTACAAAATGGAAAATAAAATAATGGAGGGAAAGGTTAGATATCGCTACAAAGATGCCCCATATGGCATCAAAATACATCGAAAAACTGAAAGGTTTTCTCACACCGTAGTTTTGACCTTTCTTTCATTGTCCAACCGGGTCAAGTAGAAAACATATGTAACAAATCCATGTCATGAATGAAATAGTAAACTCAATTGCCCTAAAAAATCAATCACCGGCCACGATGACTCGTTGAAGACCCTTTCCAAGTTTTATCAACTTGATGTTTTTCTTGAGATCAGAACACTAAAAAACCATGTACCTTTCTTTATTCAACCAAACACTGAAGTCTGGAAAGCCTTGTAAAATTAGCATGAATTCCCGCATTGACCGGTTATGGTGGAAGTCCAACCACTCGCCATAATGATTCCGCAATCGATAGACCGGAGTTGTCTCTCCATTTTCCCATTACCATTCATTATTAAGCTTCATCCGGACGATTGAGAGATTGGAATTGAACCGCCAAAGAATCTCCGCTTCATTGATCATTTCAAGTTCATCATAACTATCTAAGAATCTTCTCTGAGGAGATAGATTCCTCGGGAGGAGCGTGGGGATTTGAATTCATTTTGATATTCAATATCTTCAAAGTCAAAAATCCTTTGTTTCCTCATGACCAATTAATAACTTATCTATAGGCTCTTCCAGAATTTCAAGGTGAAATTACATTTCTTGTTTTGGTCGGAAGCTCTATAGGTCCTAATAATTTTTAATACAAACTTTTAACTATTTTGTATAGATAAATTCCATGGCTTGAATGACTTTAACTTTGGCGCGCAACTCGGCTACGTTGATCAAGTGGCTACCGCTTTTGGTACTTGGTCATTGGATCAGGATATCTTGAACCCGCTATTGATGTGTCGATCTCAATGAACCGGTGGTTTTGTCGGGCTTCGCTTGGAGCAGAGATGAGCTCTGCCGAAGGACCGCAAGGGAAGTGCAACATCTATGGTCTCAATGGTTGGAACCTAACCCACTTGAAAGGGAGAGATGTGGTCGGTTGAGCTACATGCGCAGTATTCGCCAGCTATGCCGGACATAGGGAAGGCTCTCATCTCGCGCGCGAGGGTGCTTTTAATTATACATGCTAAGGATATGCACAATCATTCGGATTACAACCTCGGGTTTGGCCATCCCGTCTGGGGTGGAAGGCGGGCGGTCGGATTTGGTGATTTGGCGTCTGTACACCGAGGTTTGACCAGGAATGTGGCCGATAAATCAATTATCCCGGATTCGGAGATTACCGGTTTGTGGATCTCAAATGTACCTGCTAATCGCTCAAAGTTAGGAAGAGCTTGCGCGCTGGCTCGGCCGATGCTCTCTTGCAGCAAACTTAATCGCCATCTTAGAAAAAAGCGATCAACAACCACAAAAACACGCCTCTTCCCCGCCAGATTCGAGGTTCGACATGTAGTCCATTGGAGATGATCTCATGACCGCCGGGGAGTAGGAAGAGGTGTTGTGCCCGCTTTAGTGGTCGGGTTTGGCAATAGCGCAGCGTTAAGTGTGACCGGATATACTCTGTCAATTCCCATTTCGCTTCGCCAGAAATGTTCGTGAAGACGCACGTTCTTTCTTCTTCTTTAATGTCAAGGTTCCGCCACTGATCAGGTGGCTTCCCGTGACGCCTTTGCTCGCTTCAATTGATGGAACACATATAAGTATGGCCCAGACGACACAACAACCCATCCCCGAGATGGAAATTATTGACAACTCCGCTGGTAACTCCAACAACATTTGGTAGTGGTGGCTAAGTCGGGTCTTTATCTCTATAGAGTTGGGGCCATCCAGATGTCTGATGGCTGCAAGCATATAGCATTGTGGTGAGTACCATGACTAGATTTCTGTTGAGGCAATCAACGACGCCATTGGTGCTTCCCCTGCTTTATATTTGATGTTGAGGTGAAATTGTTGCAAGTATGGACCACTTTTGATGGTGGTCATTCTCGATTTTTCCCCTGGTCTCCGTGATGAACGGCTGCGATCATTGTGGATGACTGCCTCCTTCCTAAGAATGTACTGTCTCCATTGGCGGCATGCTTGTACAATGGAGTACATATCCTTGTAATAGGTGGGATATCTACAAATACCATCAAATAATGGTTCACTATGATAGGCCATGGGTGGTCAGGCTGAAAGACAGAACCACCTTCAATGTAAACCGTTGTTACCAACATCGGCAACGCAAAATATCGAACCGGGAAAATGAAAAATATCGTAAATATCGGGAAAAATATCGGTAAATATCGAAAAATGTCGCAAGGAGGAAAAAAATACAAAATATTCCATTTTTTCACTTTAAATATCTAAAGCATCAACAATATCAAATAAATGCATTTCCACATAAATATGAAAAGAGTAGAACCTATATATAAGATGTGTATAAGATGTCTAGTAAACTCTAATACATCACAGATCAACACTGAATAATGTCCCCGACTTCTAAAGCCTCAAAATATCAGCAAAAAATACAATAAATGTATCTCATCATCATGAGTTATCTACAATGAAATCAGATAAATAATAAATCCAACAATTCCCTCGACCCCTATTATGGTCGAAGGTGATGGCTCTAGAAATTGATTTTCCTTTAGAGGAAGGTCCCGGGGCTGGCATTGGACTCTAATGAAATGTAGAAGAAGAAAATCTAGACTCTGGGTATCCTCTATTGTTGCTACTACCAGGTACAACTCGCTTTGTGGAGTTCGTGAAGATATATTCATGTGCATCCATATGAATCCGTAACTATGCAAAGTTTCTCTTGTAATTAGCATGAGATAACCAAAATAGGCACTGAAAAGTAATGCACCTTTGAACCAAAATACATCAACAAAGAGTATCTAAATGGCCTCTAGAGTCCAAAAAATCATGCTACAACAAATAACTACATATCATCAAAATCGCTGCCTATATTAGGATCCCCATCATCGTCACCCCTAAACATTAAAATAAGATAGAAAAGCTTAATGGCCTAATAAGTGATTTTACTGAGTGAAGGGTACATTTTACTAGATTCAAGGACAAAGAGTTCAACAATCAATGCCACCAACATCGAAGGTACATAGAGGGCTTGGTGGTTTCCTTTGACTAAATGCCAATCCCATACCCCTCATACATGATAGAATCTAGTGGAATGTTGCAATATTGTCAATCTTGAAATCCTGAAACCATTAAGCCCTACTAATTTTGAATGGCACCTAAAATTTAATTTCTTCATATGAAGTCCAACGAGGTTGGAACCACTCTCAAACATCCTCAAACAATTAATGGTACGTTAAAAATTTAAGCAAAAGGATGAAAATGAAAGGTAAAGGAGAATGTCACTTTTACTTTAAGAACAATATTACCTATTAATCAAAGATATTGCCAGTCTCCCTCTTAACTACTGCTTTCTGGCCTGTTCTCTTGCTCCTTTGCTCCCAAACCCTACACTTTGTTTGAAAAATGACGCTTTAAAACTCAAAAAAAGGTGGAAATCGGCTTTTTTCCGCCCTCCCGCTTCCAAAAGATATTGATTATAGCTGACACATCGCTACACTCCACGCATAATATCGCTACATTTTCAATTTCAGAAACCGCTATGATACCGATATTACATATCGCTTTAACCAATTTTGGCCGATAATATCGTAGAACGTGCTGATATTATCGCTGATGTTGGTAACAGATAGTTCAGCGACCGCCCATCTCAAAAGGATGCCGCAGGTCTGGTAGTGAAAGCGTTTAGGTCGAGTACGTTACGCTTCAAATCAATAATATCATTGAATGCTTTGTTGTTGGGACTGGCCCCAGGCAAATTTCACATTACCACCATCCTTGGTTATTTGGTTGAGGGCTCATGTAATATGGGAGAAACCCAAAACGAACCTCATTGGGTAGAAATTGGTAAGGCCCAAGAAGTTCGGCTCGCTGAGTGTTGTTAGTCGGCTACCACCGGGATGACTTGGATCTGGTCGGATTCACATGTAACGCCATGCCGACCAATGATGTAGTCGTAGTAATGGACCCCGTCCATGCCTATGGAGCATTTTTCCAAGTTATCATAGCTTATGTCGTCGTAGGCGTGTGCGTAACCTCGTCAATATGATGCAAGTGTTCGCCCAAGTCTCGCTCAGAATAATGTCATCCGGGGATACACCACTACAAAAAGTATTAGTGAATGGTCGCAGGATATCTATCATCCTTTCATATGAAAGTGGTTGGAGCATTTGTCAAACCAAAGGGTACAACGTCATTCAAAAGGCCTTCCTTTGACTTTAGGTGGTCATCCATACATTTGTCTATTCAATCGGGACCTAGTGGTAGCATAACTTCAAATCAATCTTAATCAAGTATTTGGACCCCGTGAGTTAATCAAGGAGGTTACTCCATTCGGGGAATCGGGTAAAGTCGCTTCATCGCGGATCTTATTCGTATTCGTACTAATACGTAGTCGCTGTGTTCCATCTTTCTTTGTACCGTTGACGCATTGGCTCTCGCGATTAGTCATGGATAAAAATTCCTTTGTGGAGCGCGCTCTTGATCCGCCGCTGATCTCCTCATTCTCTTAACAGCAAGAGTAACGATAGATCCGCCCATCGGGTAGCGGTATGGCCGGGTCGATCGGGCTGGGTGTTTGACCTCGCGCGTAGGTAAATCAGAGGTAGAGAAGATACCCAGCATTCTCCTTCCATGACCCATCTACTCTGTTTCCCGGGCCAGGTGGAGAGGGTCGGCCAGAGACCCTCGGATGTGGTCATGGATCTTCGGGCTATTCTCGAGAGTGAATCAAGAAGAAGGAAAACTTCCTTTTTTGAGGGATGACCTTTTTGCATTTCTTAGTAGAGATCATGGAAATAACACTAGGTGGACCGCTTCGCATCCCCTACAATTTCCCGCTCAAAGTAATAATAACACTACGCAGGCCTAGACTCATATACAACATGACGCTTCCATAAATAAGGTTGGTCCAAAGAACATCACAACTTCGAGAGGAGAGCAACATCACACAATACCTCTCTTTGAAGGGGTTGATGCCGCATGCCGCTAATCGCTATGATGCAGAGATCGCCTTTCATGGAGAGCCATCCAATGGTAGGTACGGTTGTGGGTGCGCTATGTGGCTAGTCGCTGATGACTTCCTCGGCTGAGATGAGGGTCTTTCTGCCACCGCTATCAATGATGAAGTGTACAAGTGCCTTTTACCCATCCGGTGGAATGAAGAGGCGCCTCCTTCTTCCTCGCTCGTCTGTTCACCACCGAGTTTGGTGGTATACCGCTACACCGGGTTCACAATGATTCGGCTTCCCTTTCTCCGTTCAGCTCAGAGTCATAATCAGATCCGATTTAGAGGTTTTCACCGCCACCGCCGACCGCTTTGAGCCGACAATGGAAGTATTGGCAATTTTATGGAAGCTCCACCAATTTCTGTGATCTCTTTGTCTCTTCCTCCGCGTCCTCCTCCTTGCTTGGCGGTTTGGATTATTGTCCCTCGGATACTTCCATCTTGCTCACCTTTGTTCACGGCATAGTCATTCTTCCGGCTTCTTTATTGTGAGGGGGTTCCAAAAGTCCAAAATTGCCGCCAAGGCCTTTGTTTGAGCTTCATTACTTTGACTTTACATCGTAGGCCATGATAGATACGTCCAGAAACTCCATTTGGTCCTGGATGTATCTATGCAGAGTAACACGATACTTGAGCACCATATTCGCTCAAAATCTTTGATACCCAACTCTGGTGCAAGGTATGAATATATTTGTGAAATCTGGCAATACTTGGTCTCTTTCTTTGCCACAAGGTGGTTCATTTGTATACGATCGGCCATAACTCCGGCTGTGGTAGTATTGTTCTTTAATAGCATCCCCGGCGATCTCTGTGTGGCCGCGGACTGAAAATAATGAGGTTTCCTTTCCTCTGCTTTTTGCTCACGTAAGTTTCCCACCAATCTTGACATGTGGAATGGCTTTGAGTAATGTTAAAGTAATCTTTCTATTCAAAAGTTATGCGTAAAATACCCTTCTAGTAGATTCAACCAATTTTGGTTCAACATCCTGCGGTTCTATCCAATCTTCAAATATAGGAATATCAAGTTTATTTTTACCTTAGCTACGGTACCTCGTCAGTTAGAAGATTTGTCACCTGTTGGTAGCCACCGAAAGTTTTGCGCCAAACTATCCATCATCTCGCTCCCTCATGATGGAGGGCTTCCTCAATCAATAGTTTGAAAGGATCTCCGTCCCCGCCATCTTTCTTTTCTCCTCCATGAGAGGTCTCGGGCGGTGTGCGAGAGATTCTTCCTCAAGAGAAACAAGCACGACACCCAACTTCATGAAAATCCACCCTTGGGGACATGCATTATCTACAAGGAGCAAACCGCCCGGATATATCATCGATCCGGATTTTACCGCTCAACAACGAGGTCGGCAGGATCTCACACAACGCCATGCTTTACGCCTAACATCGAGGTCGGCTATACTAGACTGGTCTTGCTTTACGCTCTAACAACGGTGGGTCGTAAGCAGGATCACACAAATACATGTTTTACGCCCAATGCAGGTCGGCACTCCATTCCAGTTTTTACGCCTAACAACTAGGTCGTGGCAGTCCCAACGACGCGAGGCTTTATCGCCCAACAACTAGGCCTTCCGGCATAACTCGTTCTTACTTTACCGCCTAACAACGAGGTCGGGCTAAGGATCACACGCAAGGCCATGCTTTACCGCCTACTAGCTTAGGTCGGGCATGACCCATCTCCTGGTTTTTACGCTCTACCAACAGGTCGTGGAGCAAGGAATACATCTACCCCCTTTCGTGGAAGGTCCTTTCGGACAATACAATACCTCAAGCTTTCTATCTCAAAGTGTTCACAAACTTACAACGGTAGATAGAGGCTTTAGTCATCATTATCAACAACCCTGCTATCCGTATAATGTGTATCGAGTTTCAAGGCTCTCTCGTACTCATGTCGCGCGATGAAAATGATAGTTGATCTTTATGTGCTTCACCTCGTCAGGAACAATATGATTCTCTCATTATTTTAATGCAATTTTGATTGTCACATAGAATCACGGTTTCTCATCTCCAAATCAAATAGGCTCGTCAACAACTTCTTTCGGTCAGAGAAGCTTCGCGAAGGAAAGCGCGTAATATGCTGCAATGTACTTCTCGCTACCGTGGCCGAGCAATACCGACGTTTCTCACTCCTACTCTGCTATGATATCATAGTTGATCCCAAACCAAACAACATCCTGGAAGTGCTTTTTCTCACGTTTAACGCTTCCCTCGCCTAATCAGACCAGATATTTATCCACCAAGCAATCATGATCTCTTTCATAGTTGAGACCATAATCCACCGTACCTTTAAGGTACCTCATCACATGTTTTGTACCTACGTACATGAACACGCCCGAAGCTCTGCAATGTAAACCGACCATGGTGTCTACACCGCAAAATCGCATGTTCCCAAGTCTGCACGCCGTGTACATCAACGATCCAATAATCTGTCTATATAGTGTGGTATCAATCAATTCTGGCGAAGTGTCAACCAAGAGCTTCGATTTTGTTTCCATGGGTGTGTATATGGATTTAGATTTCAACATGTCAAATTTTTTTAGTGTTTCAATTGCATACTTTGGTTAAGGAAGATTTTCTTTCTGGACTCTGCCATAGCTGAAGGCCTAAGAAGTAATGCATAGGCCAAGGTCTTTCAATTCAAATATCTACAAAGTCTCGCTATATTCAACGGCGCTGAGCTTTTTCCGCTACATTGCCATCCACATACGCATTAGTATTACGGGTTCATTCTCCATGATCTTGAAGTAGAGATTTGAATCGCTTTACTTCAGGCTTCCAAGCTCGCTACAGTGCCCAGGCCATACCGTGCTTTGGGAGCTTACTTCAACTGTGATAAGGTTTTCGCCAATCACGTGACATGACTTCCCGCCTTCAACTTGAAATCCTTGAAGTTGCTCTATACACACTTCCTCTTCACGACACCATTCAAAAGTCGCTCTCACATCCATCCGGTGCAACTTCCATTTCATCTTGACAAAAAAGAGCTACGGAGTAATGGTTCCTACTGGAGTGTATCTAGCTAAATGAGCTAATGTCTCTTCATAGTCGATACAAACTTCTGGGAAAAGCCACGAGAGACAAATCTGGCTTTCTTTGTTCTTCTGAATACTTCCATCAGCAAGATGTTTTATCTTGAAGAGCCATTTTGATGATAACATATCCTTACCTTTTGGTCTGGTAATAATTTCCCATACATCATTCTTTCATTATGGATTGTATTCCTCTATCATGGCATCCTCTGGCCCTTCTTCTCCGATGGCTTCTTCAAAACATGTAGACTCTTCATCAAGTAGATTGCACATCAAAGTCGTATAACTAGAGAATGGTTTTGGTCCCTTTCACTGCCTTGTGGTTCCTTCTCGAACACCATATACTTTCCATCTTGAATAAGCTCTGTAGCCCAAGTGTGCTTTCTTTTATGGAGAAGGTCATTTGAGGAGGTTCTTGAACTTCTGTGATAATAGCCATGATCTTCGAGTCTCCCTCAATGTGGGAAGCTATGACTTCCTTACAAGTTCGCGTACTGGGAACTTCTGGATTCTCGGGTTGCCCCGATTTGCTGTGTTCCTCTTTCACACTTCTTCGTTTCACATCTCTTGATTTCTTAAGTGTTGCTTTTCATCAAAGGTCACGTCCCTGATCTCAATATGGCGGTGACTGTATGTAGATTCTGAAGGCCTTGATACCTCAAGGATCCCACAAATATTCCCTTCTTTCCTGTGGAGGGCTGCCAAGCTTTGTTTCTTTCTTTCTATATGGATAAAATGACCGGAGGAAATATTTTTAGATGCTTGGCCTCCTCGCTTCTTTCCTATGAACATCTCTTTCCGGGGTCTGAACCCAAGTGCACTATGGGATAGTCTCTGTTTCCGCGACATAAACAACCGGCCATATCGCTTCATAAGCACATATAGGGAAGATCGTGAAATCATGGTCTTCACAAAATTTCCATATCGTTTCATTTCTTCCCTTTCGTGAAGACCTTTGTTGGGGATTATAGGGAGTAGTTGTCTCCTGATCTCTCACATCTCTCTGTAAGCTTACAATTCATTCTGAGTTCTCCTCCATTATCCGGACTGCATCTTAATCTTTCTTCTCGGAGTTTCTATCAAGGCTTTGAATTGTTTGAATTTCATCAATAATTTCATCTTAGATTTTAAGAAATATATCCGTAACTTAATGAGAATAATCATCAATGAATGATACATAGTATACATAAATTGGGCCATTCAGATGATGGCATTGGACCACACACGCCTAAAATGGGATGAGTTCCAATGCTCCTTCCGCTTTGTCGGCCCCTCTTTGGAAAAGGGGTTCTTGATGTTCTTCCCTTGTGCACATCCATTGCATATGCCTCCGGACGTCCTTGAGTTCTCGTAAACCCGGGTGATGGCTTGGTATGTATTGGTAGCCTGTAGTTGATGTGGGCCAATCTTCTACAAGTTCGCATGAGTTGGATGGCATGGGTCATGGCGCTCGGTGACCCTTAAGCCATAAACCATTTTCTTCAATTCGGCGACGACATTGCTTCATTTGTTTCTCCCTTAGTCTACACATAAGAACTTCTCCATCTATGAAAGGCAACCTATAGCCTTTCTTGTCTAAAGCTGATATGGAGAGTAGTTCTTTAGGCCCTGCATAGAGTACCAGCCCTTCATTGTTATTGAGTTTTCCTAATCTAGCTTGTAGTTTGATTCTCCTATTCCTTTGATGGGATATTGATAATCATCTCCAAGAAGTTACTTCAGAAAACTTCTTTTCTCAAATACAAGAGAGTATTCTTCTTACTCCACATATGCTTTGATGCACCGCTATCAAATAGCCATGTGTTTTCTCTCCTGTGAAACAGATCCCGAGAGCCGAGATTAAGACATGGTCCTTAATTCGCCCTCATATAGGTGGTTCTTCATCTTCAAAAATATGAGCATGTTTTCTTCCTCTTGTATTCTTCTTCTCTGACCGACAATTGTTCTGGCCTTTGTGTCCCATCTCATCACAATGATAGCATTGTATAGATGAGAGATCCCGTCCCTTGCATTGTCCCTTTCTTCCTAAAATTTCTTGAATGAGATTCTTGATTGTTGAACTTGTTTGATGGTTGCGTCTCTCTATGAGATTCTCTTTTGAAGTAGGGCTTTCCCTACCCTTTTGTATGAGTAGTTAGGGCTTGACTATCGCCTTGCTAGTAGTGCTTCACGGGTTGCTACCTGTTTCTTCCCGGATGCATTCTTCCCATAGGCTTTCAAACCGTAGTTTTTCCTTTCTGCCACATACCGACTGATTAGATGAAGGCATCCCAAGGTCTTGTGGAGACCATGAAGCGTCATTAAGCAAATTGGGTTTCATTTATGGTGTCTCCAACGCTTTAACCGTTTTTTATTTCGAGAATCGAGAAATATGTATTTCTGAATCATTTCTCCTTTCTACATCTTGGTATTCTCTGCACCGAAGTTCTTAGATTCATCTTCGGATTGATGTTCTTTCCTTTCATATATAGTTTGTTTATATCAAACATTCTTCTGTTTTTGACGGTTACATACGGATCGTGGTCTTTGATTGATCCCAAACTAACCCAACCCAACGTCCCACAACCTTCCCACTTCTTTGATAAATCTCGTATAGGGTTATTTCTCTGCAAGGATCGACCGTATCCGTAGACTTCTAGGCACGGAAGGTCTATGCCTTCTAATTTCTCAACAAGTTTTGTGCTTACGTATTATCTTGTACTTTCACAACAAAAAATAACCAAAAATTGAAAAAAATGCCTCGAATCAAGTTTTGACCTTTACCGTGAGGTGCGCTTTATCGAGGCGAAGTTCGGTGTCACCGATTCGCTAAAAATCCAAATTTTACCTCTGCCAAATCTCGACTAGTATTTTTGACCTGGTGCTTCCTAGACTCTCGGTACTGGTGGCCCTTTGTGAAACTAGGGTTTCACCTTCCTGAGATCCACCACCAAAAGGTGCCTAGGTGCCACCAACTCTGGGAGGGCGAACTTCTAGATATTAGATAGGGAGTCAAAATATTCACTTTTGCGAAACCCTAATTTGTGGGTACGGTAACAATGACATTTTTCACTCTTGTGTAAGATGCTTCCTTCAGCTTGGCCCCGATACCATGTTAATGTTTATGCCATTATTATAGTTCTTTTTGCATTTCATTAGATAAGAGCATAATAAGAACAAGATCAATGAAATACATATCACAAGAGACACATCATTTATCCTCCGAAACCCTCTAGGGAAGAAACCCAAAGAAACTTCTTTATCATAAATGGCTTATACAATGTTCAAGAGATAACTCAAAACCAATACGTAAAGTCCTCCCCAAGATATGCCACCATTCTTCTCCTCCTCTCTCCAACTTGTAATTGTAGCTTTCCTCATAAGAGAATGAGCAAGGAGGTGTCTAAGAAGTGAGGTGCTAGCTTCTTATTTATACAACTGGCACGCAGGAAGAGTCACTATTCTGCAGGGTCAATTCTCAACTGTAATGACTTCTCACTCGGGTGGGTAAACCCACCTTTAATTAATTTCGCGTCTTCCATAATAACTCCGCTGGGCCGACTATTCGGCAGACTTCTTGTTATTGTCCCATGACCAATCCGCAAAGGGGATTTTGGTCCTTATACAATTAATGACATGATTAATCCTCAATGGGGATTAATCCAATAACAACAATAATAATAATGACACATGATTAATCCACAATGGGATTTAATCCAATAATAATAATAACATGATTAATCCACAATGGGGATTTAATCCAATAACAAAATAATAAGAAGAATGCTCTTCTCAGCTACATTATTTCAACATACTTCCTCCTTTGCCAAATGTACATTTTGACATTTTTCCATAGAATTACTTTTTTCTAGAAAAGACAATACTTGTCCCAAATGATTGACTTGTTCCCTCCATGTTTTGCTATACACCAGAATGTTGTCAAAGAAGACTTAAGACATATTTTCTTAGGTGTGAATGAAACAGTTCATTCATATATTGTTTGGAAGGTAGCTGAGGCATTAGTTAGCCCAAAGGGCATCATCTTGAATTCGTAGTGTCCTTCGTGAGTCTCGAAAGCGGTCTTGGGTACATCTTCCAATCTTACCCCATCTAGTAATATCTTGATCTCAAATCAAGTTTTGAAAAAATTTGGCTCCATGAAGTTCATCCTAACATTTCGCCGATGAAAGGAATGGGGAATTTACTCTTGATTGTTATATTGTTAATCCCACGATAATCTATGCATAACTGAAGGAACCATCTTTCTTTCATATTAATACAACCTGGGTCGATAAGGGTTTCCCACTTTTGTGATAACACCACATTTTAACAACAAGTCTTGACTCACCTTTTTTTGTTTTATGATGATGGGGGTATCCGTATGGTCTAACCTTGACTGTTCTTTATCCCGGTTTAACTTCAATTATATGTTCACTTCTTCTTTCTGATGGTAATTCCATGGGGAGGTCTTGAAATACCTTTTTGTATGTTTGAATTAAGTCTTGGGTTTTTTGAATTTTTGGAGTCTTGTTCGGGTTCTTGTATTCCCATCATTTTGGTGGCATTGATAAAATAGGCGCTGTCTTTCCGATCATCTTTCCATCCGGTTGGGATGACCAACTTCAGGTTTGGGGAGGCTGAAACCATATAATTTATAAGTTTGCCTTGCCATTTGGATTTGATGAAATGCTCTTGATGATTGACTGAGCATGTGCCTAAAGTTTGCAACCATTAGACTCCTAAAACCAAATCTACTCCTCCCAGAGGGACAGTGTAAAGATCTGATTCCAAATTGAAATCTTGAATTTGTAGTTTCACCTTATGGAATTTTCATACATTTTCGATTTTCTTACCATCTGCGACCATCACCTTCATGTCTGGGACTGTATGTACAAATAATTTGAGGTTCCTTGCAACATTGATGTCAAGAAAGTTGTGGGTACTTCCTGTGTCTATTAATACTGTGACATTATCTTTTTATGTGTCCTTTAATTTGAGCGTTTGTGGTTGACTAATGCCTGTGATGGATGGTAATGATATTCTTGGTGTGTCATTACCCATGAGATTTGACACGCCATTTTGGTTGTTTTCCATTTCTTCAGTTATCGATTCTTCTTCCTCGAAGTCCGGGATTCATCGTTGTTTTGTTAGAATCTAATGGATGTACTTCGCTTAACCATAGACAATATCACTATTGTCACCCAACCATGTATCGGGTTACCCTCGAAAGCACCTTAACCTTGACAGAGAATCATTTCGAAGCAAACCCTAGGCTAGATAGCTAAACAAAGGGTGGCTTTTACCTTTCTCCAAGGATAGCGACTACAAGAGTCGATCGTAGAGTCCAAACCATAACCAAGAGATAGTCCAAGCCAAAACCCAAATCGCTAGTCAGAACGACAACTCTCCTCCAAACTTATGCTATCAAATTGCTAATCCCATGACAAGTGTCGCTCATCAGCTTCACTGAATAAATGTCCCTCGGACCATTTTCCGCCTCAAATTGCCCATTGATCATCCATCTAGTTGATTAAACATTTTCCAACACTACTAATAGTCTTCAAGGCAAATCAAAACAATGTCATTCAATAAAACAACTGTTTCTATCCATAGTACACAACTACTATCTGGTACACTACCACACCAAGGTAGCACATAGATACTTGATTAGCGACATATAGTCACAATTAGTAGTGGAACACATCCACCATGTTAGTATACATCTAATGTCCGAGACATGCTACCATATCATCTCGATATCAACTCCATTTAAAACATTGTTATGATATAAACTTTATTGACTGGGCCATTCTTCCACTTCACATCTGCAGGATAACTGGCAGCATCTCGGCCTCTCGGCGTAAAACATCAATGATGAGTTATTTGGACTATTATTCTCAAGAAATGAAGAATAAATGTCCCAATTTTTGAGCCTAGACCATTCAAACTAACTGGGCCATTCTTCCAGAACTAAACAAAGTGAAACCCTCGAGAGAGAATGAATCATTTTAGGGAATGCCTATCCCCATTGTTGAACTCCGGACCATTCTCCCTCCACTGAGAACTCTAGTTCGATCTTGCAACTTTCATTCATAAGTCTTCCATATACATCGTTTCTTCATCACAACTTCTTCGCCTTCGCTTGATTGCTTTCTAGTGAGTTCATATCGTTGGTGGTCTTGTGCATCGCTGTTTAACTGCCCCCCGGTCCGACCCTCAACTGAAGGCCCGAAGCTGGAGAGCTGCCTCACCATTCCCCACGCCCCGACCTCCGACTGCCCCCACGCCCCGCCACCTTAACCCCCACGCCTCGCGGTTCCTGGCCCCTAACACATGTACCACAGCGCGCTCCGAGCGGGAGCGTCTCGGAACCTCGCTCCCCCCCATGCTCCTGACCTTCCGACCTGTCCCCCACGCTCCCTGCCAATTCCCGAACCTCCACGCTCCCTCGTGCTCCCGGTCCGCTCCCGAACCTACAACCCGCGCTCCCGAGCCTCCCGGAACCGCGCTCCCCAAGTGCTCCCGAACCAACGCGGATGCTCCCTGATTTTGGCACGAAAAAGTTGTTTTTATTTTTATTTTTTTGCTTTGTGGGTGGGCCCTAGGGCATTTTTAGGGTTAGAGAGGGGAGATAAAGCACAATCTCACCCTCTTCTTCCTCATTGTTTCATCTTTGAGTTGGAGTGGAGAGGGAAGGAGCTCTTGGTATTGGCTTGGTGTTGGTGTTGGCTTTGTGTTGGAGCAAAGTTGGAGAGTTTGAAGAGGATTTGTGAGAGCTTGGAGAAGACAACAAAGGGTTCCAACTTCCATCTACTTGAAAATCATTGGAGATTCATCAAAATAGGTATGCCCAATGTGTATTTTTGTTGAAATTTTGAATATTGTTCACAAAATGTCTTGTTTATTATTGTATTTTTGTCTTCTCCTACATTTTTCAATTCCCTCTTCCTCCTCATTCTATTGCAGGTTGTTCATCTAAAACTTGAAGAAAATGTTTTTCTTGTGGTTTTTCCTTCCATTTTTGGTTCTCATGGTGTTGTTTGGGAATAGGCATGTGAATGAAGAAGATGATAGTGGT
>SNQJ01S0122215.1:3899-30816 GCA_010110895.2 Picea sitchensis | reverse complement strand
TTCAACAGCCCAGTAAATGGGCATTTTCTGAAGAAATGTTTTGTTTGAGCCTTAGACGGCTCCTTTGTTTGTAAATATTGTCCTTTGGTTCTTTGTTCATTTTCTTTTTGCATATTTTCGGCTTAGTAAATGACTCCATAGCCCAATAGCAAGGCACTGAAGCTGCAGAATGAGTTCTTAGAGCATCACAGTGACGACTCTATCCCCCATGGAGCCTAATGTTAGCAACAATTTTTGTCTTAGGCACAAAGTACCTAGGTCTGCAGGTTGCACGGGAAGCACCCAAGCGCAGCATGAAAGAATCTATTTTCCGGTTATGAGTCAAGCGAGCGAGCGAAGTTTTGTTGTCAGTAGCTGAGATCCATCTATAAAGTTGATCGATGGTCATCGAGATTTCGGGGTTGCCAAGTTGCCCAGGATTTAGCACAAGAGGGAGCACCCATAGTTCAAGACAGATCTGGGTCGTTCGATCCAATTGGGACAAGTGGCAGCCAGTCGGTGTATCGGTGTTTTGGGAGACAAGGGACCTCCCATTCATTGCAGCTAAAATTGTCGATCGACGAAATGCCGGAGGCACCTTTGGAGCCAAGCCCACGGTCCTAGCGCCAGGTCATGTCAAGCGAGCCTGGGAATGAGGGAAACCCCCTTTTAAATAATGAATGCTACCTCGGCCATTCATATTAAGGACACGCGACGCACATCCATTCCATGTCGGCATTCGGGAGTTCGAGGGGTAAGCACTCCTCGTCACTTCACCTCTCAAAACCTCGAATCCCGAAGCGCTGAAAGCGCCCAGAATCGGGCCCATGGTTTTGGTGCCTAGTCACAAAGGAGCAGGCCTGAAGGAGGGGCGCTAATGTTTACCATTTGGCAAGACGGGTCCCAAAGCACCGAGAGCAATCTGAACCGTTCATCCCGGAGGAACACATGGTGCGCGATTAGGCTCTTCGCCTTTTCGCCCATCGTGATTTCGAAAAGAAAAGACCTACTCCTTCCTATCCACGAACCCCGAAATGCCGAAAGCACCTTTGAAGGTAGGCGTAAGGTCACAGCCCGTGGTCACTTGAGGGAGTAGAAAGGGCTGTACAGAAGGGGCCAAAAGCACCAAGTTGAGTTTCAGAAGGGGGTCACTGTGTTCTCCAGGTGCCGGTTCGATGTGTTCTAAATCCCGATACCTGCTTGGAATGAATGAAGAAGAGAGAGGGTGGTTGAAACCTCGCCTCACTCATTAATTGCAAGGTATGGATGTCCCGGCTGAAATTCTACCCGAGATGGTCCTCTGTACTGGTTCTTTCCATGGAAGTCGTGTTGAGTCCTCGACTCACCAGGGAAGCCTGCGCACGCTAATTCAGCATTTAAGGGCTCAGCTACCCCCTGGCGCGAGCCATACATAATTAAGGTAGCGTATGACAGAGGAGTGCAGGCCAGATTTGATTGAAGAGCCTCCTCATCTCGAAAATCTAGTAGGCTTCTGTTGGGCGAATGTTTAGGAGTATATATACTTAGTTTTGATTTTTTCAAGGTATCGATGGTAGAGCGAAGCTCCCGATTGTAAAGTTTTAACAGACACTCTAGTTCTCTGGTTATGCATCTGTATGTAAGATTTCTTGTTTAATGACATAAATTTTTCCTACCTCATCTAGTTTTCATCTCATACTGAGGGAGTTCATGATTGACTGATTCACATGAATTATTGCAGTTGTGTTATGATAAAGGATTTATTGTGGCATTATTGTATTCTCTGGTTTTCTGCGTTTGAATGTAAGAAGATCTTGCGTTTAGATGCCTTCTCCTACAGTCTGTTAGAAACCTGATGTTTACAACAGACCTTTTCATCTCTCTGATACAAGTCTTTCCCCTACTCACCCTTACTACAACTCACTGTCTGGAGTATATCTAAGACCTCACTTGCCCATGCATGGCTGGCCTAGTTTCGGAGTTGGAACAATATTGTTTTGAGTTAACTTCCCTTCGATCACCCCTTTTATAAACAAATCGTGACATAAATTGATGGGCATCGGGCTCTTCTCCTGCTGCAATCCAGGAGTGACTTCTGACGCTAACAACAACCAACCAATAACAGGGTGCCACGTGGCAGCCCACGACTGGGCCACGTGGCACCGTACAACCAACCAAAAACTACCACGTGTCGCAATATCATTCATCCACATCTGCCAACCAATGAATGCCACATGTCGTATGGTCCTGCCAATTCATCTCTACCATATGTCGTATGGACATGCCACGTCAGCATCCGTACAGACTGTATGGACTATACAGTCAACATCCCTTTTTTTGGCCTGTTTGTCGTTTTGAAAAAAGCGTGATATCTCTCTCTCTCGACATCCGTTTGAACCCAAATGAGTTGCGTTGGGTTTGTAACGATGAGGCCTATGCTCCCGTTCGATTTGAAGTGATTCCGAGCACTTTGAATATTTGAGCAAAATTTGATTCCCTGGATCACTCCATTGGCTCTTAGATCGAATTCTCTAATGCTTTTTCCAAGCATTAGGGTAAGAACAAATCATTGGATTCATACCTTGTTGACTTTTATGCTTTGAAGAGAGAGCAGGATGAAGCTTTGCCTATCTTCAACAGAAGGTTCTACAGGATATATTATGACATACCTTTGGAGATCCGGCCCACGGAGATTGTTGCCATGGTATACTATGTTATGGCTCAGTATTCAGAGCTCGTGCTTTTCCTGCTGGAAAGGAAATCTTCATCGTTAATGAGTTTGTTTGAATATGCTCAAGAGGTGGAGGAGAACATTTGTGCTTCCAGGAGGACCCAAGAGCAAGCTGACTTTGAAAATCCGCATCTACATGAGCCAACAGAATGGCAGTATGGCTCATATTTTGAGCATGAAGATGTTTATGTTTTCATTGTATGGTGATGCACATCAGTGGTATTTTTCTTTACCTCCTTCCAATATTTCATCATTGAAGGATTTTCACAGAGCATTCACCGAGCATTGCAAAAGGTATTTTTTAGATGAGTTTGCATTTGATAATTGTTGTGATGAATATGAATTACATTGTAAGCTTGAAGATGTAAATATAGAAAGATCTTCCCCTCATAATATGTCACAGCCCGTTAATGATCTTCAAGATGTTGTGTTTTCCCATCAACATGAACTACAAATGGATAATAAAGAAATTGAGCGCTCTCTTACCATCCTTAAGTCTGATTGTTATGAATTTGAAGAGCTGGTTCCTTTAGCTACACAAAGAGATGATCATGAATGTATACATGATGTGATTAATGATAGCTTCGAAGAGTATGTTGCAACAGGGGACATCTATCATTTTAACCAAGATATTGGTGATCTTCAAGTGGATAACCATAGCATTGATGCCCTTGACATTATATCAAATGCATCTACTAATTTAGGTTATCATGAAGATGAGATTGTCCCCTTTGAAAACCCCAAAGATGATTATCAGATTGACACATTAACAGGTTACGGTCTCAGATCTACAACAAATTCTAAAGGCAACCATCAACTTTCTGATTTGCAGACCAAGGCAGTTTTTAGCAGATATGAGGAGGAAGGTGAAGAACATAAAGTTTCTGATCAGCAATTGAGTTTGTATTTTCATTTGACAGAGGAAGAACAGTCCACATTCAGTATTGATATCAGTGAAGACAGCAAGCAGCGGGATTTCAGTTCGCAGTTGGGACAACAAGAAGACTTCCAAGGAAGACATCTATCTACAAACAAAGAGCCAGTCATGGAAGGGCAATCATTTTTCATGAATCAGAATGCTTTTGATCCTGATTTTAGAGACCCAGTGGCCGATTTGATAGAATTACTTATTTTAGACCCTATGAAAGTTCTAGATTTCATTCATTCATCAATTTCCACGGGTGAGTATGACTTTCTGAAAGCTTATTTATTATTGCTGATATGTTCCAGTTATTTTCTATTAAGCAGCGATAGAGATAAAGTCATTACGATTTTGAAGTTGCTTAAATGGTTGTTATGGAAATCTGTGTTTACCTGACCAAATTTTAGATTTGGTTAGTAGTAGGGATAGGCAGAAGAATAAAGCTCTTTATATGAGCACTAGATTGTTTTCAGATATTGGTTGAATAAGCACAGCACGCTACAGGTTGTCCGAAGATAAGTTGCTCATGCCAGATGACTCCATAGCCCAATGGACTGACACAATACAAATTGTAAATGATTGGTGGCAGAATTTTTAAGATAATGGACAGGCACAGGTCTGCTTGTTCTTGGAACCTCAGTGGGAGGATTCCATCCCCGAGTAGGAGCCAGTTGTTATCTCCTAAACTAGCACAGTCAAAATTGTCATTTTTAGGTGATAGGGAGAACTCCAAAAATTTATTTCTAAATTTTTTCAAGCTTGTTAGACAGTCTATTTTCTGTAAATAAACTTGGAACAAACATCAGATTTGGTTTTGTCAAGAAAAAGAGAGAATCTCAGGTTTCGGTGGTTTAGGCGGGCCTGAAAAGCGCTCATTAACCACTGAAAGCCTTCGCTTTCAGTAGTTAAAAGGGAAAAACAAAAGCCCAGTTAACCACCGAAAAGGTTTCTACACAGAAAAAGAAAAGCCCGTGCTTTCGCACGTTTAGGCTATCAGTTGGCGCAATCATCAAATGGTAACCACCGAAAATTGATGGAATTGGTGAGGTAAGATGCTATCATTACACCTGATCGGGGTTTTGATGCTCTGTAATCCTTTCAAACCACCACTTGTCATTTCACATGAAGGCTCGACATAACACAGAATTTTATGAGTTGATTTTCGTCTAAATGCTTGATGATTCGCATGACCTTCATAATTTCAAGTCTCGAGAGATATATTCATGATGATTCCCATTTAATTATGATTTGAAATCCATTAATTTAGAAATCAAGTCTGAAGTTGTGTGCATTATATGGAATCACGTGATTTCATTAACAAACCCAAAATCTGCAGTCAATTGTCGTTATTGCCATATGAAGGTCGAGTTCTTTTGTTGGTCACTACTCCATCTGTCATTCAATTCGAAGAAGGCCCGAGTCATCAGGTAGTTTAGATTCTCTCAAGTTTCAGTTCAATTATATATGTTACATGAAGTTGAAGTCTCAGCTATAATCCAGCCTCAATTGTTGATTAGAATCTGTTGAAGATTTGGTTTATGCGAATCAAACTTTGAGTCACCCTGCTCTGTGCCTTATATCTCGACATACACTCTCTGTTCCTCCTAAACTTTAGGTGTTTGTCTCCCTAGCTCACAGATTTTTTGCTAAATTGCAGGGACATGTCAACTAAATCAATCAAATGCTGAAAGTTGGGCCTACTCTCAGGTCTGAGTTAGATGGAACGTGGTATCTAGAGGCACACCCAGAGGTGGTCGACTTTTTCAGACTGGTTGGTGTGTTCTCATACTGTGAGAAGCTTGAAGATTTTTACCAACATCTCTCGGAAGCATTTGCACTATCATATGATGGGAGGACAGCTGTTATAGGCAAGGAGGAGCAGCATCACCAAAGAGACCTTGAACACTCATTGAAGCAGCAAGGTATTTCAATTTTGCAATTTTGAAATTTTGGTGAAAGCTAAGCTTTCGGTGGTTTAGACGAACAGGATGATTGTTCATTAACCACCGAAAGAAGAGCTTTTCGGTGGTTAATACACCCAGAATTCCTCTGTGTTAACCACCAAAACCTGTCACTACACAAAAAAAGGTGAAATTTTGCCCAGATCGAAGTTTTATTAATCCAAATCGCTTGAAAACTCTTTTAAAGGATAGATATTGAATTATAAAGTCAGATCTAAGATCCACTTTTGGTGTAAAAGAGTTATAAGAGGTATTCAAGTTGGTTTTGGTACCTATTATGGTGGCAACGAATTAGGGATTTTTCCAAACTCAACAAATTCGAATCTTATCTCTTTCAAGAGTCATTAAACAACATTGGAAGACTAATCTGCACTGCACAAGGATTCTACATCATCTGAAGACCATCAAATGTGGAATTGACCTCATCTTGAAGATCATTCCTTATCTTTTGTAAATATAGTTTTGACTTTCTATATTTAGTATATCTGATCCATTCTTTCAGGATCTAGATACTGTATTGTAAAAGCTATAAAGTTGAAGACATAAGTGGAACTAAGGGTTCAATCCTGGATACATTTTGCTCTTGTACTAAGACTCTTATCTTGTTAATAGAATCACAGTCTTCTTTTGCTGTCAATGTCAAATTTATTCATGTGCTTCATTATTTTGTACTTTATTTCAGTTTAACTCAGCTTCTAAGAACTGTTATCTTCTTATTAAGCTCATGAACTTGAATTAAAGGAATTCTTACTATCTTGTATGACCCTACACACTGTTGTACTTGGTTATCTAGACCAGTGTTCTTCATACCCTATTTCAATTACTCTGTCTGATCATTGATTTCTAAAAGCACTGTCTTATTTGAATGCATAATAAGTTGTTCTTCTCATTAGCTATTGAGTTATCCCATTGTTCCAAGCATACCAAATCTACCATATTCTTGAGTTACCAAACATCTTTGGCCTACAACCCCAAAGAGTTTCTTGGAGTGATAACAAGTACAACATTTTAGTATGTTGTCTCTTTAGAGGTACCTTGTTGGTTCGGCAAGGGCCCACCTCCCCAACCAAGGTAAACCTCCCTGTGCACGTTTTGTGTGATTGTGTGAGTGTGAATATTTCACAGTGGTGTGTTGTCAATGATTTCAAATACATTTTAAAGTTCAATATAGAATCATTTGCTTCTGAATCAGTGTGATTGATTAGACATTGGACAGAGTAGATAGTTTCCTTTCCACTTCTGCGGGTTAACATTTAATTGATAAGAATTTGATGTGTGTAATTGCTAAGTAAACAAATGTTATTATTTTGAGTTTGTAATTGTGGTGTTCTTAGTAGGTACAGGAACCATACGACTTCATCTCTTCCCTTCATGTTCCATATAATGAAGTCTCTCAATCATGTTGGTTGTTTCCTGTGTTAAAAAGGTTTGATTGAATAGAATTGAGTTATGATTGAATTATGTCTAAGAGTGACTAAAAGTTGAGTGTTGATTATTGTTTTTGATTGCTACATGGAACAAGATCTTAAGTTCATCTCTCCATTTCATAAGCCTAGAATGAACAGACTTGTCACCTAAGAAAGAACCTTTTAATTGAGTGTTTGTTTGAAAAGTTTTGTTATCAGTTTTATCTTTTGAGTTTAAAGTTGTGTGAAGCATTCAGAAATTATAGAAACAAAGTATTATGTTATTAATTATTTTCTGCTTCAGCTAGATACAACAGACATAGGTAGGTTACCTGTTCTCGACACATATAGTGTAACAACTCTTTTGATTACGAATCTCGGATTGACATATAAATGAGTGTAATATATTGAGCATATTTATACACCAACACCCGCCTCATGAAAAATATTATGGATCTCATGATTGACATACTCTCCCCTGTTATTAGTTCAGAGGACTTTGATTTTCTTTCCTGATTGTGTCTCAACCAGGGCTTTGAAATCTTTGAGGTGTTGAAAGACCTTTGATTTTTGCCTCAAAAAGTAAATCCATTTGAAACGTGAGAAATCATTAACAAAAATGAGAACAAACCTCGCTTTGTTGATTGATGGATGCGGAAAAGGACCCATGAGGTCACTATGTATTAGATCTAAAGGAGAGGAAGCTCTATTAGTCCTTCTTTTGTCAAATTTCTCTTGAGGGTGTTTTCCAAGAATACATCCCTCATAGATTCCTTTGGAGAAATGGATGTCTCGTAGACCATCAACCAATATTTGCTTTCTAAGCTATTGCATATATCTGAAATTCAAATGCCCGAACCTTTAGTTCCATATCCTACTACTTTCATCAGCATGGGTAAGCAGTAAAGCATAATCTGGTTCAATAAATTCAGAAAATGTATACAATCTAGATGGATGATTTACCTCGCCGTTAGCAACCCTGTAATTGGTTTGCATGTCATAGATGTACACTTCATTTGGTGTGACTATGAATTTCTTTCTGGTGCCGGAATTCGTCATCTGATACATGGAGAGAATATTGACGGAAAGTTTGGGAACGTGCAACACATTCTCGAAGCTTCCGTTGGTGAGTTCAATCCTTCATTTGTCGATGACCTCAACTAGAGAGTTGTCCCCCATAAGAATAGGAGGACCTTTGCATGCATCCAATGATGAATAGACTGCTTTTGTGGCAGCCATGTGATGTGATGCTCCTGGATCTATGATCCAAGCATCAAGAGAGGAGTTGATGGCAATCAAGGCATGGCTAGAATTTCCTTTCTTGGGATTCTGATCTTCTGGCTTCTTCTTATTGGCACCCTTGCGAATGCGATCTCCAAGGTTGTTTTGCTGAAGTATTTGAGTGATTAGATCTATTTTTTTTTGCATGCATGCGGATTCTGGATGGAATCCTCTATGGAAGTATGTGCATTTCTCCCCTTTTCTTCCCTTTCCACATTTGGATCCAGAGGCATCGGTGAAGGGTTTTGAGTACCCTTCCTTCTTCGAATTTGCATGAGATTTCCTTTTGTATTTATCTTTGGATTTCTAATATTAATGGCTTCCATATTGCACAGTAAGTGCATGCGCCTTTGGGCCTTTGATTTTTCCCATGTTTATGAGTTTGGTTTGTTATTGTGTCAGGGATTCAATAAATTCCTCAAGAGAAGGCATATTTGAGGTGGATCCAGAGGAGAATTTGACTAAATGGAATGTGGATATGAACACATATAATACTGGACCAAGTTTGGAGAGAATGGTGAGAACAATTTATTTCTTCTCTTTATATTTATCAACCCCGCAAGCTTTGAGTTGCGACAGTAAATCCTTGAATTTTGTAAAGAAATCTTGGAGATTGTCGAAGCTTTTTGGATCCAATGTGAGAAATTCCACCTCGAGCATGTGTCCCCTTATCTCATCATGTTTTCCAAAGAGCCCTTCCAAGGTAGTCCAGGATTCATTGGGGGTTTTACATGAAGATATGTGAAAAAGGAGATTGGGAGAGATGAGACTACAAATTGTTCCAAATGCTTCATCCATTTGATTTAGATACTTGTATTTTTCTATGGATGATGTCAGTTTTGTCTCTGTATTCAAGGTTAACCTGTACAATCCTTTGGTTCAGAGATGCATGATTATTCTCTCCTTCCATGCAAAGTAATTGTAAGGTGTAAGAATGAATTCTTTTGGGAATTCCATTTTTCCGTTGTCTTCAATATTTGGTACTACAAAAATTAATTTGGTGTAGCTTTTGCTTAGCAGTCTGTCGGCTCTGATACCATGTAAATGTGTTGAACCTGCACAAAATAGATCTTTCTAGAAAATATCACACACATTTGTAGAGAGAAATTGAGAAAGAAGAAGTAAGAGAGAAAGAATGGAAGAATTCTCATTAACCATAGTGAATAATGAATAATTTACACATGATATACTCTATATAACTCAACCAATGTGCACTGGAGGTGAAGCCAATGCACCATAGTGGTGGTATAGAGTGATCTGGACACACACCATTAGTTACGGAAGTGAATTGCCACCTAGTCTAGTCTCTCAGGCAGTTACGGGAGTGAATTGCCACCTTGTTGAGTTAACTAGTCTACCAGTCTTCAGTTAACTAACTGAAATATAGTGAAGTGAGGAGGAGATTAGGGAATCATGGGTAATGCGCCAGTCTAGTGATGATACCAATGCTAAGGCACATTAGCTGGTGATGATCCCAATGTTTCATGGTGACAAAACCAATGCAACATCTAAACTCCACTCAACTAGTCAAACTGAAGAGAATATTCTTCCTAAAATATAGGAGACAGGATAATGACAAATAATGACTAATAAAAAAGGAAAAACATTAGGAAAAAGAAATCCTAGGTGTGTGTGAAGTAACTCCAACACCACCAGCTGTGGGAATTAAGAGAGGAGCCTAAGTGCCAAGTCCATTTTGAAATGTGGAGATTCCTGGAAAAGAGAATGAAAATGTTGAACTCCCAAAGATGTCAGGCCAGAGAATCCTCATAATTTAGATCCATCTGCTTCCCTTAACTCCCAAATTGAAACTCTTTTGGTAGTTGGTGAAACACTAAAATAATTTTGTATTCAAATATCCCGCTTCCAACAATAAATCCTGACTCTTGATCCTCCACTCTTTCTCCTGTTCAACTAAAATGTTATACTGAGTAGTTTCTAGGTGTCGAACTCGGTTAGAATCCATTGAGACATGATGTTGTGAAGAAATGACATCATAAATGTGTTCAAGCTCATCCTCAATGCCAGGAAGGATTTTTTCCTGGTCCTTTCTATGCCCAATGTCCCATCAAAATACCTCATTCTTCAAATTCATGAGAGAGACAACAAATTGATGAGAATCCCTCGATCTGATATTTGGATCAAACTTCACCGACTTCTCTTCGACCAAAGACCAAAATTCATCAAGCTCAAACCAAGAAGTATTATATTTGAAATCCCCCCCTAACTGTCCCCTTGGAACATCTAATTCCAAAATAACAAGAAAGTGAATCGAGCATTTTACTTCACTGGCCCATGATATATACACACCAATGTTTTGCAAAAGTGTTTGGTGTACCAAGAACCGGTCTAACATCTTGTGAACACTGGCCTGTCCAGTTCTATTATATCTCCAAGTAGGAATAAGGGCGACTGATTCACATTCACCAAACCCGATGTTTCCAGTCTATTTAGAAAGTATTGAAATAAGGAGTCCTCTCTCGCCGAGTACCCCCAAACTTACTCCCTTCCAATGGAAAAATTCAAATCCCCACCAACGATAACATTCTCCAACTAAATAGAATGAATATTCAGTAAATGATTCCAAAAGGGTTCTCTGTCTGAATAGGGACCATAGGTATTAAATAACAAAAAGGATCGATCCAATTCCTTCCACGGAATCTCTAAACAAAGACCCAAAGTCACAGAGAAGAAATTTATGAGGGATATGGACAACACAATACCAATAATGATACCCCCTGACAAACCCTTCGAGTCCAGACCAATAAATACCCAACCTAGAAAGAGTTATTTGATCTTGATAATAATTGGGTCCTAATTCCCAATGGTCTCTTGTATGAACACAATATTTGGGTGCTCATGCCCTATAAGCCTCTGAAGGGAGAGCTTTTTGGGTCTTCCCCCAGGACCCCTCATGCTAGTCGACATGATTTTCATAGGGGCAACCAAAGAGGGGCAACACTTGCTCGAAGTACCCCAACATTAGACATTGACGACCCTAAGACACCTCTCACAAAGCTTTTTCTTGTGCATGTTTTAGAGCAGATTTATGCCCTACCTTAGAAGGACAACATTCTTTGGTAGAGACATAACCCAAGCCTTGAGAGGAGGTAGGACCTTGAGAATACATTCAAGGTCTAAGAAAATAAGGTTCCCTCCCCGATGAGGCCGAGACATAATTAGACGAGCATTCTTTACGAGAGCCCATGGACAAAGTTGTATCAGGATTAGAGTTCTGAGAAAGATCCATTGTGAGTTCCTTCGAGGATCTATCATCCTCAATTTTTTCGGATAAAACCCTCGATGGAACATAAACCTTTACGATAACCACCCTCCCCTCCATTGAGTGTAAACCGATATGGGAGGAGTGTTAAAATTATTCTTAAGTAGTTAAGTGTGTATAATATTCTTTATTTTAGTCTATTAAAACAATAATTGCATGCATAAGGATCATTGAAAGAAAGACATCCACAATATACACAAGATATATCCTGGCAAAACCCTCATGGGGGAGAAAACCTAGCAAAGCTTATTCAATATATATTCTTCAACAAGTACAATGTCTCTCTCAAGAGAGATCTCACCAAAACAGAAGATCTACCAGAAACCCGAACCATAACAGAGTAGCGCACCACTAGACCAAGATAGTCCACCAAATAACTAAAACCCTTTATTGAGACACCCCTCCCTTGTAGTTGTGTCACTCCTTCTCTATAGCTGTGTCACTCTCCAAGACTTGTGCACTGTATGAGAGAGCTAGTTGTGTGTGTCTCAAAATGAGGCATTGGGCCTCTTATAAATACTAGTTGGACTGGCCATAATTAGGTTAGGGTCGGCCTGTCCACTTTACTCTTCTAATTTACATTTGACTTGTCAAGGCACAATAGGGATGACTTTTACAAAGGCACAATAGAGATGACTTAACAAATATAATATAACATTACTCTTTAGGGTTTTGTCTTGGTCAAATGCAATATGAATATAATAATAATATCTTTCGAAGCTACTCAAACTTCAACACTCCCTCTTAGTAAGGAAGGTATTCTTCTGGCACGATCATCACAACTGCTTTTGCTCTTCTATACACTTGACCATTGACTTTTTGAATTTCCACGAATCTATATTGAAGAAGTTTTGTAACCACATCAACATCCAGGGTCTCATCATCCATCCAGGCTTTATGTCATCACAGGGCTTTCACTAGCCAACTCACACAGAGTCTGGCATCTAGTTCCACAATGAACTAGTAACCTCTGGTTGGCACACCAGGCAACTGGTCCATAATGACCAGGCATCTAATCACGAGGATTAGGCGATGTAGTGCGCACATGCTACCCATCTATCCCAAGGCTAGGAAACACCTCCAACCACACATGTTGGTCCACCAACAAAAAAAGTCAGGTAACTAATCAGCCCTAAAGGCATGACATCTACTGACCTTGTGCGAGTTCATATTGACTGGTGCAACAGTCAGTAACATTGCGTACCAGAATTTTTCATTGGAGTAACAATCTGCATACCAGGCTTTATGACTAGGGTTGTAGTAACTTGGTGTACCAGGCTTTATCACTGGGGTAACCATCTTCGTACCTGGATTTATCACTGGGGTAGCAGTAACTCGACGTACTAGGATTTATCACTTGAGTAGCCATCTACGTACCAGGCTTAATCACTGGAGTAGTAGTAACTCGACGTACTAGGCTTAATCAATGGAACAACCGTAACATGCTTGTGAATGACCATTTGTTGCTTCTGCCACATGCTAAAGTTGTTGGCCTGGATCACAACTATAACTCATCACTCCCTCTTACTAGGGACGTCCTTTTGGACCACACTATGCTTGTCTCTGAAGTACACAAACTTCACTTTCAACAGAGGCTTGGCCAACACGTCAGTTATCTGCTCATCTGTAGCGACATACTGGATCTTCAATGCTCCCCTCTGTACCATAGGTCTGATATAATCGTACCTAATCTCAATGTGCTTGGACTTGTCATGGAACATTGGGTTCTCTTTCAACTTCACACAACTCTGGTTGTCACACCATATACAAGTTGCCTCTAACTTGAGATTAAACAATCCTGCAAGCAGCTTCTGAAGCCACATTGCTTTGTTGCTAGCTGAACAAGCTGCTATATACTCTGCTTCAATCGTATTGAGTGCCACACTAATATGATTCCTACTGAACCATGAGATCATGGTTGATCCCATACTGAAGCAACATCCAAATGTACTCTTTTGGTCTGCAACACTACTGGCCCAATCTGAATCAATAAAGTCTTGTAGGCTTATCTCACAATCTGAAGCATATCTGAGTCCATAATCAATTGTACCCTTCAGGTACCTCAACACATGTTTTGATGCAACCAAGTGAACACTTCTCGGCTCAACCATAAACCGACTCAATATGTTCACCGCAAAACATATATCTCGGCTCAACCATAAACCGACTCAATATGTTCACCGCCAAACATATATCTCGCCTCGTGTTCCTGAAGTACATCAACAAACCAATCATATGTCTATACATGGTAGAATCCACTGTCTCTTAAGATGTATCGCTCAACAACTTCAGATTTGTCACCATCGGTGTAGGCATGGCCTTGCAATCCATCATTTTGGATCTCTTCATAATATCAACAACATATTTTCCTTGGTTAAGGAAAATATCATTCGGTATTTGCCATACCTCTAGACCTAAGAAGTAGTGCATAATGCCTAGGTCTTTCATATCGAACTCTGCAACAAGCTTCCTCTTACTATCAATGATGAGATTCTCTTCTCCTGTTAGAAACAGGTCATCCACACACAATAGTAGAATAATTGGTCCACCATCCACAACCTTGAAGTATAGGTTGGAATCTGCTTTACTCTTGGTAAAGCCCAAGCTCATGAGGAAGCTATCAATTCTATCGTACCATGCTCTAGGAGCATGGGTGCTTGCTTTAACCCATACAAGGCTTTCTTCAATCAACACACATGTGTCTAATGGTCATGTGTCTCAAAACCTTGTGGTTGCTCCACATACACTTCCTCTTCTATTACACCATTTAGAAAGGTTGTCTTCACATCCATCTGGTGCACCTTCCACTTCTTTACTGCAACTAATGCAAGTATAGCTCTAATCGAAGTGTATCTAGCCACATGAGCAAATATCTCCTCATAATCTATTCCTTCTTTCTGGGAGAAACCACATGCCACGAATCTTGCCTTGTATTTCTCGATGCTTCCATCTACTGAATGTTTCGTCTTATAAATTCATTTAGAACTTACAATTGTCTTCTCTTTTAGTCTTGGAACCACATCCCAAACATCATTGTTTACAATGGACTAGTACTCTTCAACCGTGGCATCCTTCCATTCTTTCTTCTTTGCATACTCTTCATAATTGGTAGGCTCGACATTAATGATGTCACTTAGCAATGAAACATAGCTAGAGTAAGGTCATGGCCTCTTGCTTTCTCTGAAGGATCCATCTGGAGCACCATACTTTTCTGCATCTTGAATGATTTCCCGAGCCCAAGTTGGTCTTCTCTTCTTGGTATTCATTTCTCGGGATGAATCAAAAGGTATCTGTGGTTCTTTCATATCATGATCTTCTAGTTCAACATCATCACCTTTATCTGTATCTGTAACTCTGGGAGATTCAGGCTCCTCATCCGAGTGATGTTGTATCGATCTACTAAAAGTTGTATCTTCATCAAAGGTGACATCTCTGCTAGTCTCAATATGATGGTGACCAGGGATGTAAAATCTATATGCCTTCAATGTCTCACTGTATCCAACAAATATACCCTTCTTTCCTGAAGGGTCTAACTTCGATCTCTTGTCCTTGGGGACATGCACATATACTGGACAACCAAATATCCTCAGGTGGCTGACATCTGGGTTTTCATCGATACAAATATCTTTTAGTGTCTTGTTCCTAAGTAATTTGTGGGGACTTATGTTTTGCACATATACAACGGTCCTGACTACCTCTGCCCACAGATGCATCGATAAATATTGATCATGAATCATGGCCTTCACTGCTTCCATGATTGTGCAGTTCTTTCTTTCTGCCACACAATTCTGTTGAGGATTGTATGGAGTAGATAGCTCCCTCTTAATCCTAACTTCCTTATAGAATGCCTTGAATTCATCTGAAGTGAATTCACCTCCATTATCTAATCTTAGTATTTTTATCTTCTTTTCAGACAGGTTTTCAACAAGTTCCTTTAACTCTTTGAACTTGTTGAACACTTCATTTTTAGCCTTCAAAAAGTAAACCCAAGTTTTACGTGAGAAATCATCAATAAATGAAACATAGTATACATACCTGCTAAGTGAAGCCGCTCACATCAGTCCACACACATTTGAATGTATAATGTCCAAGACTCCCTTAGCTTTGCTATCATTGCCTAGAAATGGTTTCTTCACATTTTTTCCTTGCGCACATCCTTTGCATATTCCTTCATCATCCACTTGGATTTCTGGCAAACCTGTCACCATCTTGCTCATGATTGGTAGGGATTTGTAATGTATATGAGCAAACCTCTTATGCCATAGTTCACTTGGAATAATTGTATTGTGTACTAATGCTTCAACATAATGTCCTTTTAACTTGTATAAGCCTCCTTCTTGGACCTCAATCACTACAACATCATCAATAGATTTTCCTTTAGGCCATATGAGGACTTCACCATCAATGAAGGCAACTCTGAATCATTTCTCATCTAAAGCTTGGATAGAAAGGAGATTCTTCTTCAAACCAGGTACATACAACAAATCCTTCGTCTTCATAGGTTTTATGGAGTCTAACTTGTAGGATGCTTCTCCTACTCCTTTAATGGGATATTGATAGTCATCACCTAGCTTCACCTTGTGAGGTGAATCTTTCTTAACTAAATTTGAGAAAGATTCCTTATAACCTGTCATGTGGTTAGAAGCACTACTATCAATAAGCCATGTGTCAATTCTATGAGTGACTGTACCTGTAAGAGCCTAGATCAAAACATATTCTTCACTTGAATATTCTTCTTTGTATTTCTTATTATCATGTTCATCATCTTCTGCGACACGAGCATGATGTCTTTTATACTTTCCTTTTTTGACCCGACCTTTGGAGTTGGGACAGTTTATGGCAATGTGTCCCATTTTCTGACAAATGAAGCATCTGTAACTTGAGAAATTCTTCTTGAACTTGTGAGTCTTTTGTAATCCACGAGGTTTCTTATGTGAGTGAACTTCCTTCTTGCTCTTTCCTTTTCGGGTATGTGTTGTTAGGGATTGATTTTCTTCATCGTCTAGTTTCTCTTCTCTTGCTGCCAATCTAGCTTATTTCTGAGTACAATCCTCCCATAGTTTGCTAAACCTTGTTAGCCTTCTTCTTGAACATATACCCTGAATGAATGATTCCCAAGATCTAGGGAGACCATTCAATGTAGTCATCACCAACTCGGCTTCTTTGATTGTGTCTCCAATGGCTTCTAACTGTTCTTTGATTTGAGACACTCTTGTGAAGTATGATTGGATAGTTTCTACACTTTTCATCTTCACATTCTTGAGTTGTGTTCTCAAGGTCATCTTTCGATTAATATTCTTGCCTTCATACAATCGGGATAAGGAATCAAACATCTGTTTGGGAGTTGTCAATGATGAGACATGGGGGATAAAATGATCCTTGATAGAATCAACAAAGATTCTCTTTGACTTCACTAGTTTCTTTTTGTACTTTACTTTGGCCTCATCTTCATCGGGCTCTGGAACTTCTTCTTTTACAAAATATTCTAGATCATTCTCCTCTAGAATGCGCATCACTCTGTACTTCCATGCTCAAAAGTTATCAACACCTTCAAGCTTCTCATCAAGCTTGGTATTGGGTGCCATCATGTGATGAACAATACAATAAAGAGATAAAACTTTTCAAAGAAAGGTTTTGTACTTACTAGATAGTGTTATGCCAATTTGATCAGTTCCAACTTCAATTATGTAGCTTCCAAGATTAGGGTTTATGAGGAAACCCTAATTTTTCAAAATATGAATTTTGGAATTATGCTTCGAGGGATAGGTGTGCCCTTCGTCAAACAAAGATTTTGATCCCAAGGAAAGATGCGCTAGGGTTATTTGAGTATCCTTGTGGTCTTAGTTTCCCCAACGAGCTCTTCTAAATTGTGCAAATGGATTCTTTCATGCCATCTTTGAAACCATCTTAAAATTCTTCTTAAGCAATTAAGTGTGTAAAGTATTCTTTATTTTAGTCTATTAAAACAATAACCACATGCATAAGAATCAATGAAAGAAAAACATCCACAATATACACAATATATATCCCGGGAAACCCTCGTGGGGGAGAAAACCCAACAAAGCTTCTTCAATATAGATTTTTCAACAAGTACAATGTCTCTCTCAAGAGAGATCTCACCAGAACAAAAGATCTACCAGAAACCCTAACCATAATAGAGTAGCACACCACTAGACCAAGATAGTCCTTCACCAAATAACCAAAACCCTTTACTGAGACACCCCTCCCTTGTAGTTGTGTCACTCCTTCTCTGTAGTTGTGTCACTCTCCAAGACTTGTGCATTGTATGAGAGAGCTAGTTGTGTGTGTCTCCAAATGAGGCGCTAGGCCTCTTATAAATACTAGTTGGACTGCCCAGAATTAGGTTAGGGTCAAACTGTCCACTTTACCCTTCTAATTTACATTTGACTTGTCAAGGCACAATAGGGTCGATTTTTACAAAGGCACAACAGGGCCGACTTAACAAATATAATATAACATTACTCTTTAGGGTTTTGTCTTGGTCAAATACAATATGAATATAATAATAATATCTTCTAAAGCTACTCAAACTTCAACGAGGAGGAAGAAACCATATGAGTAGTATTTGAGGACTTACCCAAAACTAAGTGCTTTACTTTGCTATCAGACCATAAGGCTTCAATTTTTGTCCACTTTGCCTTCGAGATATCAATATCCACATCCATAAGCTCCTTAGGAATTTTTGATACACCATTCACATGCCTAGGCTCTACCAATGGAAATGAGATGTCACCAACAACGATACAAACATTTTCATGATTAGAGGAAGCCTGAAAAGGCTCTAAGAGCTAACTTTTACCATGATGCAAAGAGAACAGAAGAACCTCATCACCTTTTTGTGTACTACACTATGGGAGAAAATCATGGACATTAGAATATTCACGGGGGGACCTCTAACTCTTCTCGATGAATTTTCTATCACAAACTTTCACAACATGACCAACACCGTGGCATATTACACACATCAAAAAGGGACATTAAGGTAATCAAGAAACTACACGTGTACGATCCCCACTATCAACTTCATGGATTCATACAAACCTTTGTAGGGATCAAACTCCACCAAAATCTACGCCACAATATGATTTGTGGAAGATTTGAAACTGGAGTCGGCCAATATGAAGGTACCCAATGGCCTGAAGACCCTCATCTAACTAGTACTCTAGTGGTAGATTCAACAACTTTATCCAAACTGGGACACTTTTAAAACCCTCGATAATGGCATCGAACAATGGGTACCTTAGAGAACATGACGGTCCCAAAACCATCGCACATAAAGGATTTTGTGGATATCAACCTTCTCCTTCAAAATGAAGTCGATCTAACCTCTTGATAGAAAACGAAAAAGGGGGAATACCCCAAGATCGACACCTAGTGATGCTCCATCCATTGTGAGAGAACCCTCGTGGAAATTGTATGATTTTCGAATTTTCTGACTAATGCCTTCCCGTCTAGATCCACAATTTGTGAGACCTGCAGATCCTTGCCGACTACAAGCGCAATATCACCTCCATGTGAACGAATTGTTTTCTTGCGATTCCGCCCCACATAACTTTTGGAAGGACCCGAGCTTTCAAATCTTCAAAACCTAGACGACTTCCAACAAACCCTAAGCCCCTAACACCAACACCACATTCAATCTCACAAGGAGTTGAACTAGGGATTGACGAAAAAATGAGAAACTCCCTTTGTGATGGAAAAGGAATCGATTTGTTTTCTTCACCCACAAGTAAACCTAATGAAGAGGAAACTAGTGGGGAAGGGCTCGAGGACTGACAAGAACCATGAATAAAGATAGGAAAAGTACTGCAAGGGTTTGGATCCGAACGAATGATTTTAATCCCCACCTTAGGATACTCCAAAACCCCGTGAGAACTGACACCGCAAAGGTCCAGACCACAAACCGAGTTAATGGTCGTGCATGTAAATATATCATATTCATATAATAGATCTTTAGAGTAGTCCACTTGTTGAGGTGGATCCTCCATTTGGTGCCCACTCAGGACAAGCCTCCCACCTGACGCACTGCAGAAACCCTAAACCCTCTTACTCATTAGTAATTACATACTTGATCCATTTAATTCATTAATTCGATAATTGTTAAAGTTCCTTTAGGAAAATTCTAGTTTAGCTAGCTACTCACAAATGAATAGTCATCAATGTTCCTTCTGTTTATACAATTATTGTAATCTCACTCTCGATGCAAAAAAAATGATTTATTGTTGGATTTGTCGAATCTCTTTGAAAGTAGGCATGAGTCCATAATCTTAACCTATTCCTTAAGACTAAGGATGTTAGTACTAGAAGTCTCACCTAGACTGCTATAAGTGTGAGCCTAATACCCATCAAAAAACTTTGTAGGTTTGTAAAAGATGAGAGTTTAGTTAATTGTGTAACAAATGGGTGAGAAACTCAGTTTAAAACATCAAGACAAAACTTCCACAAAATATACACCAACAAGCAAGGCTTGAATAGTCTTAGACCAACATTTAGAATATCAAATGGAAAGATGGAAGACTTTGCAGAAAATGTGAAATAATGCATAACGTTACATCAAGCAATTATGAAACACATACAATAGAAATCTCATCAAGTAGGAACCTCCTAATCAACAAGAGAGTACTTTGATAACACTTGCACCAGTAACAAACAATCTATCATTCATTGCATTAAGGAACAAGTACTAAGATGAATCCTTCATCAATAACTAGCATCAAAGTAAGATTGAAACACATATACGAAAGTAAGAGAAGCAACTGATCATTCAACTATTCAAAATTCTTAAGTTTGATTACATACAGTTTGGAAAACTCTGTCACAGTTGAGAGTAAATAAATGAGTTTCACAATAGCCACTCCCTCCCTCTCCAAGAGTTACATCCATCATAAAATAGCCAAATACATAAAAAATATCTCTAGGAGGTCGCATCTTGCTCCATGCATTGGATTATGTGCCTTGGAGATACGTGGCAATAGACAAACAAACAAAAATCCAACAAACTGATAGTTTTCAGGAAGCTGTTGGCAGTATTAAATACAACTGCAACCAACTCATTGCATGGAGATTTAATGAAGCTATATGTCAGGTACAAGTGTCCTTTGATGTCTAACTACCTCATAGGGAACCATTCGAACCTCCTCAAATAGGTGGCAACCCTCCTACAACTCAGATTTATCAGATTGTTAGAGTTTGCAGCGCATCTGCAGGATTCACTGCAAACTTTCCTATAGGTGATGTTTTCAACTTTTCTCCCAAACGACGTACTGGGTCAGGATGATTTTTGGTCAGCAAGTCAAAGACATTACGTTTCTCCTCCAGATTTTTTTTTAGAAAAACCCAGTTTGTATATTTCAAGATATAGTGAAAATACGACTTTGTTGCTTACTAATTTGCTGCAAATTGTTTTAATTTTAACAGTTAACAACGCCTTCAATAGAATGCGCTGCGAATTTCCTGTAGATGTCATTTTTCTTTCCAATCACTACAACTAATGTTGAAACCATGAAGATAAGATTTCAAACCTCTACCGATGCCTTGTATAACCTCTGAGCCATGCAGGATGACTCCCAAAAACAACAAGTGAGCAAAATCATGAACAACACAAGACAAACATGTTATTTAGAGTTGTGAACCAACATATATGAGGAACCTCAACAAAATTGATATACTGCTACAAAAAAAAAATGGTGCTCCATCTGCTCCTTTAATTGTTGCACCTCTTCCTTTGGTGATTATCCATGGCAACTAAATAAAAAACCCCCCTCTTATAACCACTGCTACTAGAGTAAGTGATGGAAACTAGTAAATGAAGGTTTCACTGCTTGATTGGCAATAGTTAGGGTTTTTCTAGCAAGATGATTGTATGCTTAAAGCAACAATGCAGAAGCTGAAAGAGATTGAAAATGAGAAATGGAGGTAAAGATAACAACCTAAAACTGAAAGAAACCACCAATAGACAAAATTTCCAAGCGACTGTGTAAAACAAAGGGTTTGCAACGAATTGGCAATTAGCATCAACGAATTTTTAGTCTAGGGTTTCATCAGAAAGCTTTGCAATTTCATAGGTAAGGAGGGGAATATGATGCTGAGTGAGGTGATGTTTTTCAAACCTGAGTGAAAGTGAGGTCATCTTGGGATTTTAGCAAATGTGTAAAACAAAGGATTCATAGCGCATCCAGTTCGCAACGAATTTGGAGTTTGCAACGAGTAGGGTTTTGACAATAGGATTTTAGGTAATAGGAATAAACATCAAACAAGTACCTGACATTAAATCCTACTCCCTGCTGCAGAGAACCAAGCCTATCAACCCTTTAATCTTCCACCATCGACCTCTTCAGAGAATTTGCAGCGAAATAGTCTGCAACGCCAGTTCGCAGCGAATCTACCAGTTTGCAGTGCACTCTTTGCAAATGGAAATGAAGATAAAAAATGATAAATCCTCCCTTTGAAAACAACCCTTTAGAGTTGCTTGATGATGTCATGGCACTGCAAACTAGAGTTCATCATTAGAGAATTTTGCAAAACGACAATGAGAGTTTTGCTTGATGATGTGATGGCTCTATTTTTTAATTGCTGCGAACTTTAGGAGAGTCTCTTGACTCCTGAACAATATTCCATGTGTTAACATGGGCTATTACTCAATAAGTTCAACTTTAAAACCCAATAATAATCTATTAGCTTGATCATAAGAGGAGAGGCTTTATAATAATTCTAAATCATTTCATTCATGGGCATATTTATTTCATATTTTTTTTGTAAGTGATCTATAAATTACCTTTCATGAAAACTTGTTTGTTAAAAATGACAAGTGTTCGTTGGAGCAAGAGTCACCATAACTGGAAACCAACTCTGCTCCAGCTGAGTTTTCATAATTGTGATTCTTATGTCACCACAAATATAATAGAGCCAGATGGCTATAATATCATAGATGTTGTTTAACTAATATAATAGAGCCAGGTAGCTATAATATCATAGATGTTGTTTAACTCAGTGCCAAATACAAAATTAAAACATAAGTCTGTGATCTTAGCTTGACCTCAAAATTAATAGATATAATGACCAAATGGACCATATACAAACTAGAAAAACTAGTAACCAAAGTGTTGAACCTAGTGACTATCATGCTCGATATCAATTTTGTCTCGAAAAAGGAGGATGGGCGTTGTCGCTCCAACTATCGCAAGAGTTGATGAGGCATCTCAATCAGTGCTCAAATCCGTCGCTAGGGAAATGCAGTGTTCCAAAAGCTCAAGGTGGAATTTGACATCGAAGACCTCACTTCGAAGCTCAAATATCAGATGTTGAAGTGTGGACAAGGCCTCAAAGATGCACAGGTAGTCCTCCTCTTTAGATGCGCTAGGATTATTAGAGGAGGGTGCTTCATATGGACGAGTAACTGGATGCCCTGAAGATAGAGCACCATGAGTGCGACTAGAGTGACCACAAGGGGAGCTTGGCGGTGGGCTCTTTGAAGAAGTCCAACCTGAGAAATATTTCGGGGCATAACCAAGAGAGCGACCACATCTGTCAAACCATTCAATTTTACAACCCCAACCGGATGAGGTGTGGCTGTTGTCTTGCTGGTGAGTGGTAGTCGAGCTGAGAGATGGAGACATGGATCACTTCATGTAGTTCTTCGAATTATCACTGCCCGCGATCGAGGAGGGAGGCTGACCCCCTAGAGTGTATTCTCCCTTGCCCCGCTTCGAGCGACCTCGTTGCCTCGACATGGTGAGCACAAAAATGAAAGACTCCTGGATGTGAATTGCTCTGACCCACTATTCTCCCCCTTGCGGTAATACACTATATAGAAACCACAAACATAATGATGTTTCCCCAAGGTGCTGGGCTTCCTTAAGTCACCTCCCATTGATTGCTTCATGGTCGTTAATGACAAATTAATCACTTGGTAGTAGGAGTTATGGACACTGAACTCCCTCGTACAGACTTGTAACATTTCCCTTAACGAAATCTAGTTGAGTATGAAATACCTTGAATACTTTGAAGTGGCGACATCCTGAAGCCTCCACCCACGTTGCTGACTCGAGGATCGGTGAGCCAAGTGATGAGTGCTCTTAATGCCCTCTGGTTAGTCATGTGTGCTATGTGCTGAATGACACCCCATCTGTGGATGTTTATTTCATAGTTGATTTAAAGAGACAAAACCATATTTCACAAGGCTTTTTACTCTAAACATATTACTTATATCCTTAGTGGTTCACATTATAAAACCTTTGATAGCCCAATGTGAATTGATTTAAAAATGACCAATCATTGTGATAATGAGCTATATAGGTGAAACAAATGTGGAAACTCTCATGACCATACAAGTGAGCTTGCGAGCATATCACAAGCACATCATGCTTCAAATTCAATGTTAATTGGCACCAAAATTTAGATTTATTTTATTTTCACATGTTAGCAACCATGCCAAAAAGATTAGTTTGGATAAATACCAATTTTCAATGTAGTTGATGGCCTTTTATATGTTTATATATGTCGATTTTGTTGCCTATTACAACTTTTTTATTTTATAAACTTTCTCACATTCTCTTCTAACTACATGGATTAGAAAGTCTTAGTTGAAATTAATCATATCTCACGTTATTACCTTATATAGTGTTTTTGGGGTATTCAATTATTAGAAATAATATTATTATTGGTAATGGTTAAGAACACGTGTTTCCTCCTAAAAGGTCACAAGTTCAAATCCAAAGGAATAGAGTATGTATACGTGTTTCCTCCTAAAAGATTACAAGTTCAAATCCAAAGGAATAGAGTATGTATACCTTTGTAAACTTTACCAATCAAACCGCTGGAGTACATTTACTCTATTAAACTTAGACTTACTTTGATAATAACATGAAACATGAACGGATGAAACTTGAAAAGTATAGCCTAAACTTTTTGATTCACTCTTTGATGTTATGTCGTATTTTGGATATTAAAGAGTGACTTGTCTACAAGTGAGGGAAATTAGGGAAAACCATTTTACCTCCTTTGCTTTTTAATCAATACACGGGATCGGCATTTGACCCGATCAAAAACCTGCAATCTACGGCCGAGATTAAGCGAAAGACAGCGATCCGTGCCGGACACAACCATCCAATAGGAGAACATAAGTCTCTTAATATAAATATACAACCCAACGCTACTAATTCTTCATCTCGCATTTTTCTTACACGAGACTTTCTCGCGGAGGTAGGAGTTTTGCCCTTTTGCGATTCGAAATCCAGCAATGGCGCCCAAGGCAGCAGAGAAGAAGCCCGCGGAGAAGAAGCCCGTCGCAGAGAAAGCTCCTGCAGAGAAGAAGCCCGCTCCCAAGGCCGAGAAGAAGCTCCCCAAGGAAGGCGGAGACAAGAAGGGAAAGAAGAGGCATAAGAAGAGCGTGGAGACCTACAAGATCTATATCTTCAAGGTTCTCAAGCAGGTCCACCCTGATATTGGTATTTCTAGCAAGGCCATGGGAATCATGAACAGCTTTATCAATGATATCTTTGAGAAATTGGCGAGCGAAGCATCGAAGCTCGCCCGCTACAACAAGAAGCCAACCATCACTTCCCGGGAGATTCAGACCGCTGTAAGGCTTGCTCTTCCAGGGGAGCTCGCAAAGCACGCTGTCTCGGAGGGAACCAAGGCCGTCACCAAGTTTACCAGCGCTTGAGTTTGGTATTTTCTTTGAATTAATTTCAATGGTGTCTTTTGACACCAACCTCTGCTATGGAACTTTGAATACAGTCTTTAGAGTCTATGATATATGTTTTTCTCGAGTTGGGTTTGAGGACCGTATATTGATTTGCTGCTTTGGGATTGTTTAAACCGTTAAACCTATCTTATTCTCATTAGGGTGTTTTGGTGGAAGGGCTTTGAATCCTGTAGCCGTGAAATACTTAAAATGCCCAGCTGAAATACTTAAAATGCTCAGCGTTCGATTGACAGTGAACGCAGATTGTATTTTAGAAGGTGTCTCTTTTGAAATATTAAGAAAAGTGCAGATACCTAGAGATTGAAATCTGAGAAACATCATTGTGATCTTTGAAATTGGGGTTAGGTTAGAATAAATTTACTTTGAAATTCATTCTGTTTTTTTATTAAAGGGTTATGATTTTTTGTCATAAAATGAGGTTATTTTTATACAACTTTCAATATTAAAATGATGATATGGATTCAAAGTCAGAATTTGATTGGCTGGCAAAATGTGTATCATGATCTGTTTTTTGTGAAGTATTATTAATAGTATTTATTAATTATTAAAAAAAATTGGATACATGTTTACAGATTTTTTTTCAGACTTGTTTATGGTAAATAATAATATTATACTTTTGATCCCACATGTACATGTTCTACTCAGATTGGATTGAGGCTTGATCGCATGAAAGAATATCAAGCTTGTCCTTGTCATGGATCTAGGTAGCTTATCCAAAAAAAAAAAAGTTATGTTTATATAATGATTGAGTGCATCGGAGGATTCTCATTCTTGACTTCGCCGAGATGATCAATGTTGAGTTGAGTGGTCAATGTATATATGGAAAATATATCTTTCTAGATATATTTTCTACATATATCAGTTCAAGCATTGTTGCCTGCTCCAACCCTCTTATTCTCTTCAGCTTTGCACATCCCTTTGCCTGCAACTCCTCGAAAGTAGCTTTGCACATCCCTTTGCCTGCAACTCGTCCAAAGGTACCAATGTTTGCATGCATCTCTTCTAATTCAAAGTACCCACCAACATAAATGAGTCGAAGCTTTGTTGCCTCTCCAACCCTTGTATGCCCTTCAGCTTTGCACGTCCTGCAACGCCACCAAATATACCCATGTTCCCATACATGGCAGCTATTCTAAATCAGAGCACCCATCAACATTTATCAGTGGAAGCTTTGTTGTCTGCTCTAACCCCTGTATGCTCTTCAACTTCACACATCTCTTTTCCTGTAACACCTCCATACATGGCAGCTTTTCTAACTCAGAGCACCCACCAACATCTATCAGTTGAAGCTTTGTTGCCTGCTCCAACCCCTGTATGCTCTTCAGCTTCACACTTCCCTTTGCCTGCAACCTCTCCAAAGATACCCATGTTTCCATACATGACAGCTCTTTTAACTCAGAGCACCCACCATCTCTCAGTTGAGGTTTTGTTGCCTGCTCCAAGCCCTGTATGCTCTTCAGCTTCACACATCCCTTTGCCTGCAACCCTTCCAAAGATATCCATGTTTTGATGCATGCCAGCTCTTCAAACTCCACCCACAAACATCTATCAGTTGAAGCTTTGTTGCCTGCTCCGACCCCTGTATGCTCTTCAGCTTCACACATCCCTTGCCTGCAACCCTTCCAAAGATGCCCATGTTTCTGTACATG
>SNQJ01S0122214.1:7806-26917 GCA_010110895.2 Picea sitchensis | reverse complement strand
ATAATTTAGGTAGGAGTAAAAAGTAAATATGTTGTACATAGAGATTGTAACAACCCAATAAATTTAACACTCCCAACATTTTACTCTACTCTCACTTTCCTGGGCCCTCCTGTGAAGGAGTCAAGTCCAGTCCTGTTCTGATACCATGTTGTTTTTTTTCATATGAGATATGATCGATATATTATTACAATGATGAGTGTTCCATATATAATCAATAACTATTTATTATTATCATTTACTTATTATATATAGTATTTAATAATCAATAATTATATTATTAATTATTAATCTAAGATAATGTCTTCCCGATGTTGTCCAAACATCAACATTATGGTGGGCAGTAATTTCTAGTAAAAATGTCTAATTACCTAAATATGAGGAATGTACTGCAGATTTACTTCTACCTATATTTATGCAAAGAATCACATGAATTATGGAGGAACAATTGAACAAAGTCAAATACTATGTTGATGGATTAAAACCAAATTAATCTTTGGGTAGTTACGGGAGGTATTCTCTAACTATTTATAAGAAAGAAAATTAAATTTAATTTTCAAAGAGACATGTCTCTTTGGATCAATTTAATATTACTATAAAAAGACACAATAATAGACACACATATTTTTTCTCTCTCACACGTGGGAAGTGATCTAAGGAAGAGACTGAAGTTTCTAAGTAGTTGAAATTTTCCGAGTGTAATTACTTAGTGATGTTCTAGAGTTTACTGAAGTAATATCGTTGGAAGTAATTACCACTTGTAGAAAATTGTGCTTGTCAAATTTAACACTAGAAAATCAACATGGTTAGCCATATGACATCGAGTATATGATAGATGTGTGTTGGTCATAGTAGAAGACACATCATTTCGAGGGTCACTGTATATAATTGTGCACATCCATGTAATGAAGAAGAAGAGGTCAGCACATGCAGAGGGATCAGATGGCTCCGAAGACTATATAGCCTCAGAGGGAGTAATGGCTTTAGATGTTAGTGCAAGGTAGTGGATGTCATGATGACATGTTGTAGATATTGGAGAGATACCCACTGACCCTGGATGCATGCTGAAGAGAGGAGGTACAAATGTTTTCTGCGGGAAACTGGATAGTCTCATGATGACATGTTGTAGCTATTAGAGAGCTACCCACCGACCCTGGATGCATGCTGTGAAGTCACTATGGATTTCTTGTGATGTATAGATTCGTGTGTCCGACAGTTAATGATCATGATTTCGTGTGGATGGCGACAACAGTCTCTGCCGGATATAATACCTTCCTCATTAAGAGGGAGTGTTGCGATTTTATGTAATTTCAGAAGTTATTCTTAAGTGATCATGTTTTAGCATTGGGTTGACATTCTCTTGGGATTGGTCATGGTAATTTGACCAATGGATAATGGCCCTAACATAGTCTTCTAAGGACATAAGACTCAAAGTGCGTGGCTTTCAACATCCGAAAGGACTGGAATTCTTCCTGTGCAACAGATGACAACTTGATCATGAAGAATGGTCTTTGTAGTCACAAAACACTCCGTTGAGTAAGTGACAACTGCGGGACACTCAGTGTGCAGATTGAAGGCAACTTTATATGGATTAAAGTAGGCACCCAAAACATGGTATGGCAGGATCGACAATTTTCTGACGAGCTTAGGATTTACAAAGAGCAGTGCAGATTCTAACCTTTACTTTAAGGTTGTGGATGATGGTCCGGTAATACTACTGTTGTATGTGGATGACCTATTTCTAATAGGTGTGGAAAAGCTCATCTCATAGTGTAAGAGAAAAACTGGCTGCTGAGTTTGAGATGAAAGATCTCGGGATGATGCATTACTTTTTGTGTCCTGAGGTATGGCAGAGACAGGATGAGATCTTTCTGAATCAAGGGAAGTATACAGTAGAAATCCTGAAGAGGTTCGGGATGTTGGATTGCAAGACAATGGCTACACCTATGGTATCGAATCTGAAGTTACTGTAGGATACGACTTTAGAGACTGTGGATGTTACTTTATACAGGGAGATGGTGGGTTTGTTGATGAACTTGACGAACACACGACCATATATATGTTTTGCTGTGAACACCCTGAGTCAATATATGGAGCAACCTAGGTAGGTTCATTTGGTCGCAGTAAAACATGTGATGAAGTACCTTAAGGGTACATTGGATTATGGTCTTAGGTATGTGACAGACCATGAGTTCGGGTTATATGGATATTCGGATTCATATTGGGCCGGCAATATTCCTGATCGAAAGAGTACTTCGACATATTGCTTTAGTTCCAGAGAGAGCTGGGTACTACAGTAAGGAGTAAGAGGCTCCTCTGGATGCAGGAATCAGTCATGTGTGGTGCTCAGTACGACTGAAGCTGAGTATTTGGCAGCATGTGCAAAAGTAGTGTGGCTTCGAAAATTGCAGACTATTGAACTGAATTTGACTTGTAGGTAAGACCTATAAGAAGAGGATGACGAGACTTGTTCTAGAGGACAAGTGATGAAGTCAACAGGTTGAAGATTCAATTGATATTCAGTGCTCGAGAGGGAGCTGGACGGTCAGTTCCAGAGGGAGCTGGGTACTACAATAAGGAGTAAGAGGCTCCGCCGGATGCAGGAAGCAGTCATGTGTGGCGCTTAGTACGGTTGAAGCTGAGTATTTGGCAGCATGTGCAGTAGAAATGTGGCTTCGAAAACTGTTGTCTGGGTTATTTGGTCTCAGATTGGAGGCGACTTGCATTTGGTGTGATGACCAGAGTTGCATGAAGTCGTCAGAGAACCCCGTGGTCTATGACAGGTCGAAGCATATCGAGATCAGATATTACTATATCAGGGATATGGTGCAAAAGGGAGCAGTGAAGCTCCAGTTTCGTGACTACAGAGGATCAAGTTGCGGATGTGTTTACCAAGCCGATGTCGATGATGAAGTTTGAGTACTTCAGTGACAAGCTTGGCGTGGTCGCTCTTCAGAGGGAGTGTTCTCATCCAGCATGAAAAAGGGTTGGCACTGAGACGTGTGGAACTCATCCAACTTGAAAAAGGGCTGGCACTGAGTGTTCTCATCCAACATGAAAAAGGGTTGGCACTGAGACAGGTGGAACTTATCCAGCATGAAAAAGTGTTGGCATTGAGACATGTGGAACTCATCCAGCATGAAAAATGGTTGGCACTGAGACAGGTGGAACTCATCCACCGTGAAAAAGGGCTGGCACTGAGACAGGTGGAACTCATCCACCGTGAAAAAGGGCTGGCACTGAGTGTTCTCATCCAAGATGAAAAAGGGCTGGCACTGAGACATGTGGAACTCATCCAACATGAAAAAGGGCTGGCACTGAGATAGGTGGAACTCATCTAGCATGAAAAAGGGCTGGCACTAAGTGTTCTCATCCAACATGAAAAAAGGGCTGGCATTGAGACAGGTGGAACTCATCCAGCTTGAAAAGGGTTGGCCCTGAGTATTCTCATCCAGCATGAAAAAGGGTTGGCATTGAGACAGGGTGGAACTCATCCAGCATGAAAAAGGGCTGGGATTGAGTGTTCTCATCCAACATGAAAAATGGCTGGCATTGAGACAGGTGGAACTCATCCAGCGTGAAAAAGGGCCGACACTGAGTGTTTTCATCCAACATGAAAAAGGGTTGGCACTGAGATAGGTGGATCTCATCCATCATGAAAAAGGGCTGGCATTGAGACAGGTGGATCTCATCGAGCATGAAAAAGCGCTCGCACTGAGACTGAGGGTGCACATGATTAGGTACTGATGCATTGTAGGGTAGTGGATATCTTGGGGACATGTTGTAGTTATTTGAGAACCACCCACGAGCCTTGGATGCATTGGTTGTGAAGTCACAAGGGTGCACATGATGAGGTACAGATGCATTACGAGGTAATGGATGTCGTTATGACGTGTTGAAGTGATTTGAGAGCTACCCACAGGTAATCTTCAGAGGTAATCTTGGCATAATGTAGAATGTCTCCCTCGTTGAGAGGGAGTGTTGATGTTTGGGCAGCATCGGAAAGACATTCTACTAGATTAATAATTAATATTATGATTAATAATTATTAAACAATATTATTAATTATAATATTATTAATGTAATAATATATTTATAATATAAAGTATAAATATATATAATAAAGTATAAAGTTTAAATATAAAGTATATTTATATTATATGTATAATATAATATAATATAAAGTATAAATATATTTATTACCCAAGGGACGCATCTCTTCTTGAATGGTCACCATGGTCACCATATGTTCTTTATATATAGAACACTCATCATTGTAATAAGATATTCATTCACATACAATATCATCTCTTATGAAAATTCAACAATTCCCTCCACTCTTTAGGCGATGAAAACCAAGCCAAGGGGAGGATCCCACATTGTCGAGCTAAGTCCTATCACTGCAATAAGGTCAGGTGAGGGCAAAAGACCTAGTTTGACTGGGGTTGATTTCTCGAGAGAATGTCTCAAAGAGAGGACAACGTTTAATAAATGCTTGGAAGTTGAATATTGTTTGCAAGAATATTTAGTGCAACATATCAAAGCATCACTATTCATGCAAATGTGAGGTATACAAAGTAAGGCATAAAGCATCTATTGCAACAGTAAAGTTTTAAAGTACAATTAGTGAAGCATTAATAAATGTTCATGCAAACTTTGAGCTTGAGATACTAGGACAGCAATGTATCAATATCAGATTGGCACACAGATTTGTGACTCAGCATTCATTGACATAACATGTATTAATTATCAGTTTTAATCAATCCTTGATTACAATCACCATATATATGGCATGAACAAGAACAGGAGCATTCATCACGAGCAATCAAGTCGCAATTAATTGCATAACTACTCATACTCAGCATGAAGTATATCTCCAACATAAAACCCTGATTTAACACCAGTCTATGAATTTGGTCCACAAGACAGCAAGAGCTAGGTAACACTGCAGAGGTTTAAAAGATCGTTTGGGGTAACTTAGGATGGGCAGACATGTGACCAAACAATCATGCAAATATACCATCAAACGATCCTTTGAAAGACAATCTAGGGGACAGTATTTACTCACTAGTGTAACTGCAGAAATTTAACAGTGGGATGACAGAGGTATAACAAGCCAGAATGAGGCAACATCACAAGGGTTGTGGAGGTTTCTTGGGACGATTGAGGTAGCACTGTATTATGGTAAACAAATCAGGCAGAAAGACCAACAAATATCTCTCCACAAGACAGTCGAACAACTACTGTATATTCTGCGTATTAGATAGCTGGTAAATAGAGTAACGTCCTGGGTGATAACTAGGTTGTTGGAACCATTTAGGAGATGGCGAGGTGCCAAGAACAATCTGATATGAAAACACCTTGCAATGACCTTTCAAATGATGGGAATAAACCTTGGATAAGTCTCTGGAAACCCTGCAGATTTGACAGTGGATTGACAGGTGTACAACCAGTGGAAATGCGGCAATGTTCCAGGGAGATATGAAGTCGTTGGAGGAGTTTTGGGTATGACCTGATAGCCAAGACAATCTGGGACCATAAAAACTTGCATTGATCCTCCAAAATAGTGGGTATGCCGTGGAAACCCTGCAGATTTGACACAGCATGCAGATTGGCTCAAGGAAATGATGTTATGGCTGCAACAAATAATGGATCAGACCTGCAAGCACAGTGATAACAGCCCCAGGTTCTGGTAGAGTAATAATGGCAACAAGAAATGTTAAGTTTTTACTGCTGTTATTAGGTTATGTCCAAATTTCATGAGCATTCAATGCATTTCCAAAACAACAGTATAAAGAGGATCACTGAAAGAAACACGATCACAAGGTACACAACATTTTATCCTAGGAAGCCCTCATGGCGAAGAAAACCAAGCAAAACTTCCCTCATGCATGCAAGAAAACCAAGCAAAACTTCATTATTATAGATTGCTAGTACAATGCCAAGAGTAAGACCAAAAACACCAAAGAGAAACTAAGAACAAGCATGTGCCTCTCTCTCCTCCTTCATAGACTTCTTCCCAACTGCAACTTTCTTCAAGATATGCACTGTAGATGAGTGAGTGAGTGTACTCAAATGAGACACCATCATCACACATAAATACAAGTTGTGAGGTGGCGCTAGGTTTGTGACTCTTCATTTGGTGGAGCCGAATTCTCCTAGAAGTGGCTAAACCACTTTACAATTACTAGGAGCTGACTTCACAAACAATTACCATACAAATACATGCTGACCACAATCCACAAAAGGGATCGATCTGTTACCTGACTTGATCAATCCACACAAGGGATTTGATCTATACAATGACTCAAATATAAGTAGAAGATTCTCTTCAGTTACACAATTCAACACCCCTTAATGAGAAGGGTGTTCTACCGACATGACTCAATACAACATCATCAAGGGAAAGACAGAGAAGCATCATCATCAACATATCCGAACACTAACCTGACACATCTATAAATCATCGGAAAGTTTTCTCATCATCAATATCATCATCATTTGCGATGGAGTCAGAGTAAGATCATCATCATCATGAACATGAAGCTGGAACATCACTATCAACATGGAGCTGGAACATCATCAATAGCACGAAGCGGAAATAACAACATCAACAGCTCAAAGTCGGAACATCAACATCTATATGTGCAACAGTATGAGACAAGTGCATCAACAACAACATTCGTGGTACTTTGACAAATCGGCCCCACTGGACCTTTGGGATTTGCCCAGAATCATAAGATTCCTCTAGGATATAAAATCCCAACCGAAAGCAACAATTACACGTAATTATATCGTGACACATACCGTGTACTCTGATGCACCGGCCCCACCGACCTTCGAGATTTGTTTAGGGATGATCAATCCCCTAGGATATAAATCCTAACTGAACTGCCACCAATAAGTTGGTTAGGATACCATAGTATCATCAACATCACTCCCCTTTAGAGGGAGGTCCTTTCGCACAACACCAAGCTTGTCTCGAAATATTCAAACTTTACACACTTATGATAAAAGGCTTAGTCAACACATCTCGCAACTAGCTCATCTCGTAAGCCAACATATTGGAGCTTACAACTCCCTTCTGCATTCATGTCATGAATGTAGTGGTACCCGCATCTCATGTGTTTCACTTATCATGAACATTTGGGTTCTTCCTGGCCATTCGATAATACCGTTGGTCAAGCATAAGATCACTGTAGCATCCATCTCCATATTGAACTGACTTGTCAACAACTTCCTCAATCCATATATTTCATTAACCGCGTAATGATGTCAGTAAATGCCTCTCTTTCTCGCCGAGATAATATTGGATCAAGTCATTTCCATGAAGTCGTATTGGCCCTAAATCAAACACCAACATTTTGAAGTGCTCTTTCTATCAAGAATTTCCAAAACTTCCAATATGGAATTAGTATAACCATAGTCCTCGTCGTTGATTTCCATTATAATAGAGACCATAATCCAACCGCAGCTCTTTAAGGTATCTCATCACATGCTTTCTTGTAGATACAAGCAGAACACGCTTGGGCTCCACCAGATACTGACACAAGGTGTTCACAAAAAAGCATATATCCGACCTGGTATTCGCCGTGACATATCAACAACTTAACCAATAAGCTTCCTTCAGATAGAGAAAACAACTAACTTTGATGAAGTAACAACTGTGAGCCAAATTCGCCTCCATGGGTGTAATATGGCTTTACATTCCAACATGTCAAACTTTTCTGGTATTTCAACTGCATACTTCCTTTGGTTGCTGAAGATCTTCTATGTGCTCACCAAACTTCAAGACCTAAGAAATAATGCATCGGCCCAGGTCTTCATCTCAAATTTTGAAAAGAAGTTTCCTTTGCAATCCGTGATGAGCTTTTCTTCTTTGTCAAGAATAAGTCATCCACATAGTAGCAATACAATTGGCTCATCATTCATAAACATTGAAGTAAAGATTTTGAACTAACTTTACTCTATAAATCCCCAAGTTCATCAGAAACCCACATTCCTCGCCATACCAAGCTCCTGAGTTTGCTTCAAATCTGTGATAGAACTTTTCTTCAACCCGCAGACATGAGCGCTCTTTCTATCTTCAACTTTCAAACCCTTTGTATTGTTCTATGTACACTTCTTCTTCAATAACACCATTTAAGAAAGTTGTTTTCACATCCATCTAGTGCAACTTCCACTTCATTATGGTTACAAGAGCTTTGTGTTTCGATAGAAGTGTATTCTGCTACGTGGAGCAAATGTTTCTTCATAGTCAATAAATTCTCCTTTGAAAACCCACGAGCCACAAATCTTGTCTTATATTTTCAATACTTTCGTCAGTAGCATGTTTTATTTTAGCTATCCGAAGATACCACGCTCCTTTTTTTTGGTTTGGGAACTATTTCCTGTACATCATTTTTTATAATGGACTGGCATTCTTCTGCCATGGCATTCATCCATTCTTATTTCTGAACCACTTATTCAAAGCAAGTAGGTTCCTCATCTACGAAATCACACTTCAAGGCCACATAGCTGGAGAATGGCTTAGGTTTCTTGTTTTGTCTCATGGTTCCTTCAAGCACCATATTTCTCTCAAGATCTTGAATAAGTTCTCTCACCTAAGCTGGCTTTATCTTGTGAGGGATCATCAGAAGGAGGAGGTTCTCTTTGAGATTCTATCATATCATGATCTTCCAAAATCTCATCATCAAGGGTAATTACAACTCTTAATGGCTTTAAACTCGAGCTACGGGTGTCTTTCATACACTCTTCTAATCGGCATTTCCTTGGATCTCTTTGAGTGCCGATCTTCATCAAATGTCACGCCTCTTCTCGACCTCACAAGGATGGTAACTGGTATATAGATTCTCATACCTAGAGACCTCACACAAAGATCCAACAAATATTCCTTCTTTTCCTGAAGGATCCAATTTAGTTCTCTATTCTTTTCTGGGTACAAATATTGGACAACCAAATATTTTGAGATGACATACCTCTGGCTTCTTTCCTCTATGGAACATTTATTCTGGGGTTTTGAATCCAAGTGCACTATGGGATAACTGTTCTGAAATATATAATTTGTTCTTGTTGCCCAACCTATAAGTGCATTTCAAAGATCTTGATCATGAATCATAGTCTTCATTGTTTCCATAATTGTCTCATTTTCTTTTGCTACACCATTTTGTTGAGGATTATAGGAGTGGTGAGCTCTTAATCCCATCATCTATGCAAAAGCTTCCAAATTCATTTGAAGTGTACCCTCCTCCATCGCTTTGGACCTGAGTTTCTTGATTTTCCCTTCGGAGAGGTTTTCTATCAAGGCTTGAATTCCTTAAACTTTCCAAGAACTTCATCTTTTGACTTCAAAGAAATAAAGCCACTCTTTTACTGCAGAGTAATCATCAATAAATGATGCATAGCATACATACCGCTTTTAGAGAGGTTGATGGCATTGGACCCAATACATCTGAGTGGACAAGTTCCAAAATTCCCATGTTTTACTTGTTGAAATAATGTAACCTGCTAAGAGTATTCTTATTATTGTTTAAACTCATTGGTGATTAATCATGTCATTATTATTATTATTGTTATTGGATTAATCCCCATTGTGGATTAATCATGTCGGTAATTGTATAAGGACCAAATCCCCTTTTATGGATTGGCCATCTGACAATTATAAAGGGCAAAATAAGAAGTCAACCCCAAAAATTATTATTGAAGACCCAAAAATAATTAAAGGTGGGCTTACCCAACCAGAGTGAGAGGTTGGCCCCTGCCAGACCTTCACACGCAAGCTGCTTTGTATAAATAAGGATGCTAGCGTCTCACTTAGACACAAACTCACTTGCTCATTCTCTATGAGGCAAGTCATGAATTACCTTGGAGAGAGGGAGAAGAGTGGCGATCTCTTGGGGAGGAATATCTGCATTGGTTTGAGTTATATCTTGGAACATTGTACAATCTATTTATGATAAGGAAGTTTTGTATTGTTCTGAGGGTTTCAGATAAATGTCAGGTTCTAGAATGTGTATTCTCAGTGATCTTGTTCTTTATTATGCTCTTATCTATTGAAATGTAAAGAACTATAATAATGGTATAAACATTAACATGGATTCAGAGCCAACCAAGGGAAGCACAATTTGCAAGAGGAAAAACGTCACTGGCAGTCATACCCAAAAATTAGGTTTTGGTAAAGTGAGTATTTTCAAATTTCCCTAACTCCTAGAAAGGCGCTTCCCCCAAGGATCATTTTGGCACTTAGAGCGCACCTTTTAGTGGCTAGATCTCCTAAAAGTGAAACCTTAGTTTTACAAAGTACCAAAACTGTGAGACTGTGGCATGAAGTAAATTCGTGAGTACCGAAGTACTGAAACCGTATACCAAATTCAGAACTGCAGATCAGATTTTGAAGGGGTAAAAATGATTTTCTGAAATTTCCACCGCACCCAAATTAACTCACCAACGCGATCTATCCTCGATCTTAATTTCAAAATTTGAATTTGAAAATTAGGGTTTCATAAACCCTGGGTTGCGCCTCAACTGTACTGGCAGCTTTGTAGGTATCAGCCAGGCTAGTACCAGAGAACCAAATGGTAATCACTCTGAAGTTTTGGTAATAATTACTCGCTACTACTGATGGAGCCACCATTCAAGAAATGCTATCCCAGGTAAGGTGCTCACATATGGTTAATGGTTAAACCCTAAAGAGTATTCAAGGGAGAAGGGATCTTTGCCATAGATCCAAGGATTCAAGATCCAACACATTCGGGGAGAGGAATGATGCAACCTGTGTGTGATTATTCTAATATGCATCTATTTTATATGAAATTATTTTGATCAAGCTGTAGTTGAAGCTTATGATCAAATCATTAGAAGGATTAAAAGTTGATCATGTTTTCCTCTAACCTAACCTTTTGTCAAGATAGTATTGTCTTAGCACAAATGCATGTTGGAAGAAAGTACTTGTCACTCTGGAGGGTTGGAGACCCCGAAGAAAAGCAAGCACTCACTCTTGAGGACAAGGTTCCAGTTTTGATTAATCAAGATTTAAAGGTACACATGACAAGCTAATGACTTTAGTTGAGATAGCAATCATTACAAAGTATTATACTTGATAACATGTGAGAATATTTTGTCTGATATAACTAACACTCTAGAGAACCTCATGTGTTAGTTTGCATTGCCATGGAAGAATGTTACCAAACACTAAGAGAGTGTTGACCTCATTTCTGTGATTAGGCTCCATCTTTAATCTTTGCTAAATTATAAGTAATAAGCTCTAAATGAGCTATTATGATGATTGTTCGTGATATTGCTTTATATTATCAAGCATGATATTATTCTTGCTTGTTTTGCTAGCCTGTCTATGTCATTGCTGACAGCTTATATCAAGGTCATAGGCGGCAACGTGTTAAAGAAGAAACTACAAATGAAGCAATCATCGTTGAAAGAAGAAGGGTCACCTGTCAGCCATGACCCACGCTATTGAAGAATCCATGGAACTCTAAAAGATTAGCCCACATCAACTAAGGCTACCATACATACATATGCAAAGTCAGCTATAGGTTTACTAGAACTCAAAGGTGACCATGAAGTATGCATGGCGGATGTGCACAAGGAAGAAACATAAAGAACCTAAGCTCAAGAGGGGACAAAGAAGGTATGGAGTCCTAGAACTCATTCATTTAGATGTATATGGCCCAATGCTACCATCCTCCAATAATGGGTATGTGTACTATGTATCATTCATTAATGATTATTCCCTCGTAAAAGACCTCGATATATTTGAAGTATCTTAACAAGATCAAGGAATTCAAAGCCTTGATAAGAGAACCTTCCTTGTATAGAAGATTAAGATACCTCAGTCGAGAATTTGAGGAAATATACCTCAAAAGAATTCGTGAATATTCCCAAAGATGTTGGATCAAGCATTCTCCAACAAAACGGTGTAGCTGAACTAAAGAACAGAACCATACTCTGAAGCCGTGGAAGACTATGATCCATGATCAGATCTCTAGTGCTTATGCAAGCGTATATAATGACAACCTGCTATGTGCATAACCCATTGCCCCATAGTGCACTTGGGCTTTGCACACTGCAAGAGATGTTCACCTGAAGAAGCCAAAGGAAGTTTATCTCAAAATATCTAATATTGTCCAAAGGTTTATTCAGAGTATCAAAGAGAAAAGAAATAAGCCGAACCCTTCAAGAAAGAAGGGAATATTTATGAGGTCTCAGCATTTGCATCTACATACTAGGTCACCACCACATAGAGATCAAGGTGGGACGTGGACTACTGGATGAAGAAGCAACACTTAAGCAAGAAATCAAGAAGATGCCACTAGTAGCGAAAGTATGAAGAGGAACCCAGAACTCTGTGATTGCACCAATGAGGAGGTTCCTGTGAGTCAAGAAACCAAGGAGGGAAGTTGTAACTTCCCCGAATGAGGAACTTAGAAGACCATGATTATAGTAGAAGTTCAAGAACCTTCCAAATGACCCTCTCCCATAAAGAAAGCCTGCCTTTAAGTAAGAGAGCTTATTCAAGATGGAGGAGAAGTATGGTGTCTGTGAAGGAACCATGAGATTGGGGGTGAAAGACCAAAGCCATTCTCCGCCATACACGGCTTTGATATGTGATCTCCCCAAATGAAGAGCCAATTCAAGCCCTAAGAAGCCATTTAGAGAAAGAATGGGCATGCCATGACAGAGGAATACCAATCAAGTATGGGAAATAGTTCCAAATCAAGAATAAAGATGGGGTATCCCATGATGGTTCTTCAAAATAAAAACATGCCGCTGATGGAAGCATTTAGAAGAGAAGCAAGATTTGTCGCTAGTGGCTTTTTCCCATGGAAGGCATTGACTATGAAGAGATGACGCTTCCTTGTGGCCGATACACTGGGATCATGACCATTGAGAAATTCCTAAAATTAAGATGAATACGACTCAGATGGATGTGAAGACAACTTTCTTGAATGGTGTGATCGAAGAGAAAGTAGTATAGAGCAACCCAAGGATTTGAGGCTGAAGGTTGAAGTCTCATGTCACGCATTGAAGAAAGCCTTATATGGATTGCCAAGCTCCCCTGTGAGCTTGGTATGGTCAGGATAGACAGCTTCTTGATTTAGCTTAGGCTTTGCACTAAGAGTAGCGATTCAAATCTCTACTAAGATCATGGATACTGAAACTTAATATTACTATCAGACGTGGATGACTTATTCTAACCTGAGAAGAAAAGCTCATTGTCAATGTAAACAGAGACTTGTCGCAGAATTTGAAATGAGACCTTGGCCTAATGCATTACCAGATGGGTCTTGAGGTATGCCATGAGTCCCAAAGAATCTTCCTTAACTGTGGGAGTACACCACGAAATCTTAAAGAGATTTAGCATGCTAGAATGCAAGTCCATGAATACCATGGAAGCAAAATAAGTCATCGGTCGACATCGTTAGGATTTGATAGATGCTAAGAATCAGGATGCTACACTAACACTGCATCATAGATCCGCTTTGCGTTGAACACCTTGAGTCGGGCCAGAGCCTGCATATGTTCATCTAGCGGGTTTGAAAACATGTGATGAGGTACCTGAAGGTACAATGGATTATGGTCCCGCCATGATGGAGATCATGACTTCACATTGAGTGGATATACCATGCAGATTGGGGCGTGAAAGGCTATTTACAAAAAGCACGGAATTGCTTCAGCCTTTGGGGATCACGGCGATCTCGTGGAAGTAGTAGGAAGTAATCCAAGATTGTTCCCACAAATGGGAAACATAGTGACATTGTCAAAGACAGCCCGCTAGTCACAAGCTTATATGGCTGGAAAGTTGTCGAAGATGCCTATTTGATTTGAGACAGAGAACCACATTCTATGATAATCAAATGCAGAAAATGACAGAACTTCGTGGTTCCATAATGTGTCAAAGCACATAGAGATCCTGCCATTTCTATCCATACATGGTACGTAGAGGAGCTCTTGAAGCCTCCAAAGACATTAGGCACGGATGAACAGGTTAACGTAAGCTGATTGCTTCTATTCCCGTAAAGCTCTGAACACTTTCAGATAAGCTGTATAGTCCGGAAGCGACCCTCCTCCTGAAGGGGAGTAGATGTATCTTGCTTCACCTCGGCGCAGTTAGACGAAGAAGCATGAGTCAGGCCCGACCTCACCGTTAGATGTAGCATGACTGCGGTGATCCTTGCTTCACCTATTGTTAGATCGAAGAAGATGAGTCATGCTGGCTGTTAGACATAAAGCATGATTTCGTGTGTTCCTTGCTTTCCGACTCTAGTTGTTAGACGTGAAAGCATGACGCCTGCGGTGATCCTGTTTTTCCGAATGGTTGTTAGACGAATGCGAAGATGAGTCATGCTTCCTCAATTACCAAGTAGACGAAAGCATGACGCCGTGTGATCCTTAAGCCGACTACTGTTAGACGTAGTGCTGAAGATGAGTCATGCTTTTGATTCGATGTTAGACGTGAAGCATGACGTCACTGATTCCTTTCTTATGACCTAGTTATAGACGAAGCAAGATGATTCCTGCTTCCGACCAAGCAGCAGTAAGATAGCGAGATGTTGATGTGTTCCTTTCTTCCTACCTAGTTGTTAGACGTAAAACAAGATGTGACTTGCATTGAGCTACTAGCTTAACCGCTGACATTGAGCTAGTGTAGTAATTTTATGTGCCGTACCAGTTGTCAGTGGATGAGGTATCATTTTTATTGATACATATTTGATGTGTGAGTGATGATAGCATTCTTCGAGAGTCGATACGTCAGTCATGAAGAAAACTTCCATCACTCAGAATATGCTAGCCAATGCTCTGCGATGATATTGACGATAATCGGTCCTCCGACAATCGATGATGCGCACTTCTCTCACTGGAGCGTCGATGAAGAATACCCTCTTGTTAAGAGGGAGTATTGAAATAATGTAAATGCAAAGAGCATTCCCATTGTTATTAGTTTAATCCCCATTGATGATTAATAATGTCATTATTATTATTATTAGTTTTTTTTTTTTTTTTTTTTTTGGATTGATCATGTCTGGTTTTGTATATGACCAAATCCCCTTTATGGATTGGTCACAATGAACAATTATAAAGGGAAGAATAAGAAGTCGGCCCCAACAGCTTATTATGGGGAGACCCAGACTAATTAAAGGTGGGTTTGTCTGTTCCATAGTGAGAGAGGTCGGCCCTCAGCCAAGCAGTGACACTTTCACACGTGCCAGCTTTGTATATATAGGAGGCTACCACCTCAACACAATAACTCACTTGCTCATTCTCCTTTATGAGGCAAGCTCTAAATTACCAAACATTGGAGAGAGGGAGAAGAGTACATCTCTTGGGGAGGAATATCCTATTGGTTTGGAGTTATTATCTCTTGAACATTGTATACGCCATTTATGATAAGGAAGTTTTGGTTTGGTTTTCTTCCCTAGAGGGTTTCACCCAGGATAAATGCTGTGTCTCTTGTGAATGTGTATTTCTTAGTGATCTTGTTCTTATTATGCTCTTATCTATTGAAATGCAAAGAACTATAATAATGGCATAAACATTAACATTACTGTCGCTCTTTGGAAAATGATTCTTTGTGTTCTTTCCTTATGCACATCTCTTGCATACACCTTCATGATCAACTTTTAATTTTGGTAAACCTGTAACTACCTTGCTCACATATGGTAAGGCTTTGTAGTTGATGTGAGCTATCCTTCTATGCCAAAGTTCAAGGACTTTCAGTAGAGTGAGTCAAGGCTACATCTGAGTGACCCTTTAACTTGTACAAACCACCTTCTTCTATTCAAATAACAACTGCATCTTCTATAGTTTTTCCTTTAGATCACATAAGAACTTCACCATCTACTAATGCAACCCTGAAAGCTTTCTTATCTAGAGCAGAAATAAAAAGTAAGTTCTTTTTCAAACTTGGTACATAGAGTACATCCTTCATTCTCATTGGAGTTCCTGAATCAATTTTGTAGGTGGCTTCTCCCAATCCTTTGATTGGGTATTGATAATCATCTCCAAGTGAAACTTTCTGGGAGGAGTTTTTCTCTCCAAGACTGGAGAGAGAGTTCTTCTGACCTGTCATGTGTTTAGAGGCACCACTATCTTTGAGCCAAGTATCCTTTCCAGGTGTCATAGATGCTAAGAGAGCGGAAAACAAATCATATCTTTCAATCTCTTGTTTAGCTAACTTCTTGGGTGGCTCATCATCTTTAACTGCATGAGCATGATGTCTTTTGTTATTTCTCCTCTTGTATTCTTCCCTTTTGGCAGGACAATTCTTAGCAATGTGTCCCATCTTATGACAATGATAACATTGGTAGGAGGAGAAATCTTTTTGCCGCCTTTGACCTTTAGGATATTTCTGGAATCTCTTTGGAGAGTGAGACTCTTTATGAAAGTGAGTCTCCTTTTGAAAATGAGACTTTCCCTTTCCACCCTTAGCATGAGCTAGGGCTTGATCTTCATCCTTTAATAGAACGACTTCTCGGTTAGCCACTCTTGCTTCTTGAACACATTCTTCCCATAAATTGTCAAATTGGAGTTTCTCTTTTCTTGCACAAATAGTTTGGATGAAGGCATCCCAAGGTCTTGTGAGACCATTAAGAATTGTCATCACGAGTTCATCTTCATCTAAGTTGTCTCCAATTGCCTCTAACTGTTCCTTGAATTGAGAAACTCTAGAGAAATAGTCTTGAACTGTTTCTCCTTTTTTCATTCTTGTATTCTTGAGTTGGGTTCTTAAATTCATCTTCCGGTTGATGTTCCTTCCTTCATACATTTTGGTTAGAGCATCAAACATATCTTTTGGATTTTTCTTAGAAGACACTTGAGGGATCAAGTGTTCTTTAATAGAATTTGCATTTATTCTTTTAGCCCTAATCATATCCTTCTTGTACTTCTCTTTGGATTCATTTTCTTCGGGTTCCGATACATTTTCTTTTATAGATTTTGCAAGGTCATTCTCTTCAAGAATGAGTCCAATTCTATATTTCCAAGCACGAAAATTTTCCACAGCTTCTAACTTGTTAACAAGATTGGTGCTTGCAGACATCTTGACCTGGAGCTAAGAAAATGACCAGAAAATGAAAGTGCTCGGAAAATAAATTTGAACTTACCAGGAGATGCGCTAGACTGAGGCGAGTTCGCTAGAGCAGATTGTTTATGAAAATTCCAAGTTTTACTCCTTGAAACTTGATTTGTTCAATTCTGGACTTGTACTTCTGGTACTGGTTCTGGTTTCCTGGTTTTCTGGTATCAGTCAAAACTAGGGTTTGACTTTCCGGAGAATCCAACCATTGAAATTTTTCGCTCAAGCTGCCAAAAGATGCGCTAGGTCAAGGCGCACTTCCAAAGGTGGTCTTTGGTTAAAAATTCACCTTCAGTAAAAAGCCCTAATTTCCTTGTACGACAATAGAAACGTCAAGACACCCAGTGAAAGATGCTCTATTTAGTCTCGCTCTGATACCATGTTAAGTTTTTACTGTTGTTATTAGGCTATTTCCAAATTTCATGAGCATTCAATGCATTTCCAAAACAACAGTATAAAGAGGATCATTGAAAGAAACACCATCACAAGGTACACATCATTTTATCTTGGGAAACCCTCATGGGTAAGAAACCCAACAAAACTTCCTCAATAATAGATTGCCAGCACAAAATGCCAAGACTAAGACCAAAACACCAAAGACAAACCAACACCAAGCATGCGCCTCTCTTCTCCTTTGTTAGACTTCTTCCTGCAACTGCAACTGTCTTCAAGATATGCGCACTAGATGAGTGAGTGAGTGTACTCAAATGAGACACCATCCTCACATATAAATACAAGTTGTGAGGTGGCGCTAGGATTGTGACTCTTCACTTGGTGGAGCAAACTTCTCCTAGAAGTGGCTAAAACCACTTTACAATTACTAGGGGCTGACTTTACAAATACCACCATACAAATACATGTTGACCAATCCACAAAAGGGGATTTGATCTTATACAAGACTTGATTTGATCAATCCACAAAAGGGGATTTGATCTATACAATAATGACTCAAATATAAGTAGAATATTCTTCGAAGTTACAATAATTCAACAAAAAAGACACTCAAACCCTATATTTGAGGACATGTCCTGGTTAATATGTTGAAGTTTTCTCTCACCTAGGGCTAGGAGAAGAGCATCAAACTTGAAAAATAAAAGGCCAAAAGATCCAAAGGGTGATGACATGGTGTCCTTGTCATGGCCCGATGCACTGCCACTGATCCCAATGCAGCGACACGTATCTCAATGTGGCACACAGATCCCAAGGCAAACATCACAGATCCCAATGTTTGTAGAAATGGCCATATATGAGAACATGGATCCGAATGCAGTGTCACGGATCCCTAGGTAGTGTCATGGATCCGAATGCAGTGTCACGGATCCCTAGGTAGTGTCATGGATCCCTAGGCATGGTACACATATTCCAATGCACAATACCCAATTGAAGTGATGGGTCTAGCCTCTTAGCAAGCCATTAATTGGTAGGACCTGGTGACATCTCTTAGCAAAACATAACAAAGGAGGTTAGTTTTAATACTTGCCTAAGTCTTACCAAGGGGAACAATATTAACCCTTATACATGCATCAAGTCCTAGGAAAACCCATATTTCTTAAGTACCTAGGTGAAAGATAGGTAGTAATGAATAATAACCTAAGTCACCTTACACGACGACACGGGACACAGAGGACACGAAAATACGAGTATCCGACATGGGCACGACGACCCCCGGAAATAGGACACGAAGGACACGTTATATATATATATATAATTTATATATCAAAATTTAAATTATAAATTACACATGCAAAAATGAAATAATTAAATTGTAAACAGTTACATGATGATGATACAAATTCAATCATACAACTAGTATCTTCTTAGTAACTACTAAGTTACTGACATAAATGATGAGATTGCCAACTCAACACCGTTGTCCAAACCCATATTATCAGGAAACACATCCCACATCTTTGTCTTTCCCTTCAACCACTCTTCTCTTTGCCCAATGCCTGCAAATAAGACAGAGGTTGGTGTGCAGATACACCACTAAGTCACTTGACACGATGACAAAGAGAAGAGTTCAAC
>SNQJ01S0122212.1:9940-36857 GCA_010110895.2 Picea sitchensis | reverse complement strand
AAAGAAGAACTATAGTTGCTAGGCAACCATGTCCTTCACTCCAAGACAATTTCACAGAGAATGAAACTTCTGCTCAATGAAGGTCTTGGTGAAGTTGACTGCCGTCTGTTCTGCTGAAGGACAGAACTGTAGGTTGATGATCCCCTTGTGTACTATGTCCTAGATGTAGTGCATGTGGATCTCGATGTGCTTCGTCCGCTACCTCTGAACTGTATCTCTGTAGAACTTGAGAGTGCTCTTGTTGTCACACTAGATGACGATCGATCGAAGAACTGAATGCCCAACTCAGTGATAAAATGTTGTAGCCACATAGCCTAAATGGTTATGTTAACTACCCCTCTATAATCTACCTCAGCTGAAGATATAGCAATGGCGGCTTGCTTCTTGCTCGACCAACAGATAGGCCCAGAACCAAGACCGAGTGAGTAATAAGATGTGGACTTGCGATCAGTTCTATTGCTAGCCCAGTCATAATCAGTAAACCCGATGAGATCTAATGTAGAATCTACTTCATAAGGAATCCCAAAGGTCGTGGTGCCATGTACGTATTGAAGGATACGCTTTGTAGCCTTCCAATGTATCTCATGTGGCTCCTACATGAACCTGGAAGCTGCATCAACTGCATAGGAGAGGTCTGGTCTAGAGTGTGTGAGATACAACAAGCTCCCCACTAGTTGTTTGTACAGTGTGCTATCAACCAGTGGAGTCTGCCCGCCATCGTCAAGTTTGACTCCTAATAGGAAAGGAGTTGGAGCATACTTGCAGTCTATCATGTGAAATCTCTCAAGGAGATCTCATGTATACTTGGTCTGAGACAATTTTGATTCCTGATGCATCCTCACTGATCTTAAGTCCAAGGAAGAAGTGTAGTAGACCCATGTCCGTCGTCAAAAACCTATCATGTAGAATCCTCTTGACTGTAGAAATCGTTGAAGTTGAGCAACCGGTGATCAAAAAATCATCAACATACAGAACTAAGAGTAGAAGTGAATCAACCATCCCGAGCATGTAGACATTTGGGTTTGATTTACAATGTACAAAGTTCTATGATAACAGTTAGGAGTTCATCTTGGCATACCATGCTCTCGAAGCATGCTTGAGTCCATAAAGGGACTTCTTCATTTGACATACCAAAGATGAGTCCTACATAAATCAATAGGGCTGCTCCATATAGATCTCCTCGAAGAGATCACTGTGAATAAATGCATTCTTCACATCCATCTGATGGACTTCCCATCCCTTGAATGCCGTAATGGCAAGTGCCAATTGTATTGAATCCATCTTCGCTACTGGAGCGAAGGTCTCATCATAGTCAATACCATGCACCTGCTGAAAGCCTTTGGCAAGAAGCCTGGCTTTGTATCTGCTAATTTGTCCATCCACTGCACTCTTGGTCTTGTAAACCCATCTACATATGACAAGTTTCCTTCCAGAAGGAATGGGAACTAGATCCCAAGTCTGGTGCTCGAGGAGGGAGTTGTACTCCTCTTGCATGGCAGATTCCCAAAAGGGATTTCCATCAGCCTCACCATAAGACTGTGGATCTGAAGACTGAACTAAGAAAAGATGTCTGGAGGGAAACGGTTTAGTGGCAGTGAATGCAACAGGAGGCTTCTCGAAATCATATCGAGTCCTCCTAGTATCGACTGGATCACCAATGAGATCCCCTGCATCCTGAAGAGTAGTATCTGCCCACTTGGGCCTCTGCTCTGGCTCTGCAACTGCATCTAGATTCTCTGACTCTACATCTGACTGTACTGACTCTGAATCTGAATCATCTGAGTCCTTTGAATCAGAACTCTCGTTTGAAGAAGAGTTAACATGTGCATGCTCATCATCTCGGATAGGTGGAAGAATGAAGGTGTTTGCATGCGACTACTGAGGTACATGCGAGACACTTTCCTCGAATTGGACACTATGCTCAATGATGATCCATTCTGAGGAAATATCAATAAGCCTATATCCTTTCACACCGTTGGGGTATCCAACAAAATACACTCAATGCTATGTGGATCAAGTGCCTTCCTATTTTCAAAGGGAATCCGGGCCCATGCACGTGAACCGAAAATGTGAAAGTGGGTCACTTTCGGTTTGAGGCCGCTCCAAGCCTCATAGGGGGTCTTATCCTTGATAGATCTATGGGGAGATATGTTTTGGATGTATTTTTCACAATTAAGTGCTTCAACACATAGTCTCTGTGGTAGTGACTTTGCATGCAACATGTAAGATGCCATCTCCTTTAGAGATATGTTTTTCCACTCAACAACTCCGTTTTGCTGCAGAGTATAGGGAAATGTGTGCTACAAATAAATCCCTGCCTCATGGAAAAGATCATGGATCTCATGATTGACATACTCTCCCCTGTTATCAATTCAAAGGAATTTGATCTTCTTTCCGGATTGTGTCTCAACTAGGGCTTTGAAATCTTTGAGGTGTTGAAAGACCTCAGATTTTTGCCTGAGAAAGTAGATCCATGTAAAATGTAAGAAATAATCAACAAAAATGAGAACAAATCGCTTTGCTGATGGATGGATGCGTAAAAGGACCCATAAGGTCACTGTGGATCAGATCTAAAGGTGCAAAATCTCTCTGAGACTTTCCTTTGTCAAATTTCTCTTGAGGGTGTTTTCCAAGAGCACATCCCTCACATACTCCCTTGGAGAAATGGATGTCTGGTAAACCATCAACCAATATTTTCTTGCTAAGTTGTTGCATGTATCTGAAATTTAAATGTACAAACCTTTCGTGCCATATCCTACTACTTTCATCAGCATGAATATGCAGTAAAGCATAATCAGGTTCAATGAATTCAGAAAAAGTATACAATCTAGATTGATGATTTACCTCACTGGTAGCAACCTTGGAGTTGGTTTGCATGTCATAGATGTCCATGACATTTGGTGTGAATATGAATTTCTTTCCAGTGCCATAATTCGTCATCTGATACATAGAGAGAAGGCTGACGGAAAGTTTGGGAACGTGCAACACATTCTCAATGCTTCCGTTGGTGAGTTCAATCCTTCCTTTACCGGTGACTTTGAAAAAAGAGTTGTCCCCCATCAGAATAGGAGTAAGTTTGCATGAATCCAATGAAGAATATACTACTTTTGAGGCAACCATGTGATGTGATGTGATGCTCCTGAATCTACGATCCAAGCATCGGGAGAGGAGTTGATGACAATCAAGGCATGGCTATAATTGCCTTTCTTGGGATTCAGATCTTCTGGCTTCTTCTTCTTGGCACCCTCGGGGATGCGATCTCTAAGGTTGTTTTCCTGAAGTATTTGAGACATTAGATCTATTTGTTCTTGCATGCATGCAGATTTTGGATGGAATCCTTTGTGACAATACGTGCATTTCTCCCCTTTTCTTCCCTTTCCCCCTTTGGATCCAGAGGCATCGGTGAAGGTTTTTGTGTACCCTTCCTTCTTCGGATGTGCATGAGCTTTGTTTTTTCCTTTAGCTTTAGATTTCTTATATTGGTGGCTGCCATCTTACACAGTAAGTGCATGCGCCTTTGGGCCTTTGATTTTTCCCATGTTGATGAGCTTGGTTTGCTCTTGTGTCAGGGATTGGATAAAGTCCTCAAGAGAAGGCATCTTCCAGGTGGCTCTAGAGGTGAATATCACATAATGGAATGTGGATACGAATATAGAGAATTTAGGACCAAGTTTGGAGAGAATGGTGAGAACAATTTGTTTCTCCTCCTTAGATTTATCAACCCTGCAAGCTTTGAGTTGCGACAGTAAATCCTTGAATTTTGTAAAGAAATCTTGGATATTGTTGAAGCTTTTTGGATCCAATGTGAGCAATTCCACCTCTAGCATGTGTCCCCTCATATAATCTTGTTTTCCAAAGAGCCCTTCCAAGGTGGTCCAGGCTTCATTTGGAGTCTTACAGGAAGATATGTGAAAAAGGAGATCAGGAGATATAAGACTGCAAATTGTTCCGAATGCTTCATCCATTCGATTTAAGTACTTGGATTTTTCTATGGCTGACGTCCGTTATGTGTCTGCATTCAAGTTTAACTTGTACAATCCTCTGGTTCAGATATGTATGACTATTTTCTCCTTCCATGCAAAGTAGTTGTAATGTGTAAGAATGAATTCTTTTTGGAAATCCATCTTTCCGCTGTCTTCAATCTTTTGTACCTGCAAAAAATTTTGTTGTGTAGCTTTTTCTTAGCCGTCTGTCGGCTCTAATACCATGTAAATGTGTTGAACCTATACAAAATATATCTAGCTAGAAAATACTACACACATTTGTAGAGAGAAATTGAGAAAGAAGAAGAAGGAGAGAAATAATAGAAGAATTCTCATTAACCGTAATGAATAATGAATAATTTACACATGATATACTCTGTATAACTCAATGAATGCACACTAGAGGAGAAACAATATGCCATAGTGGTGGTCTAGAGTGATCTGGACATAGACCAACAGTTATGGGAATGAATTGCCACCTAGTCTAGTCTCTCAGGCAATTACATGAGAGAACTGCTACCTAACTGAGTTAACTAGTCAACTAGTCTTCAGTTAACTGACTGAACATAGTGTAGTGAGGAGTAGATCAAGGAATCAAGGGTAATGCACCAGTTTGGTGATGATCCCAAGGAAAGTGTGTATTATCATGGTGATGATCCTAATGTTGCACGGTGACAAAACCAATGCAAAATCTAAACTCAACTCAACTAGTCAAACTAAAGTGTCAATTGAAAGAGAATATTCTCCAGGTGGAATATTTTCCTCTAAAATATAGGAGGCTTGATAGTGACTAATTATGACTAATAAACGAGGAAAAACCTTAGGAAAAATAAATCCTAGGTGTGTGTGAAGTAACTCCAACACCTTGAACCCTCACCGGGGGCCCACTTTCCCCCGGACCCCGCAGAGGCGGTAACCCCCCTCTGCACTCCCCCGCGTGGAGGAGTGTACATTCATCCGGGGTGTAAATTATTCATGGGGTATAAACATGGTTGGAAGAAAATACCTCTGAATCAGGAAGATAATCAGACTCCACAACCAACAATCATATCTTAGATAGCTCCTCACCCTTCTTCTTAATCTCTTCCTTTTCTTCTTTTAATTCATCTTGAATTCTATATATTTCCTCCATATTTGTATCCTTAATCCATTTATTTGAGAAGAGTTCTTCAAAATTTTCCCATGTGTAGTGCCATTTAGTATCTTGATCAATACTCATCCACCACTTCCAAGCTTCATCAAGAAAATAATTTCTTGCCTTTGAAGGAGTCATATCATATTCTTTTACCAACCTCAACCATTCCATAGGATTGATTTCATCTTTTTATTCATCCCCTGTAAATTTAGGTTTTTCCATTGATTCTTAAATGACGTCTATCCCCAATCCTTAACTTCCAACCTCATTATATTAAGGATAAATGTCTCAAATAGTTATAATCCTCGTTCCAATATAATATTATAGGTTTTATCTTTCCAACGAATTTTGAATCAGCTCAATCAGATATCCAATCAAAATTTATGATAGTTTTAAGTGAAAATACCTTTGAAACCCTGATTTAGAGTATGTCCTCCTATCCGAACTTCCTTCTGATGTATCTATGCAATTTTGGCCCTTATGAGTCTAAAATTGTGACCTGTAGTACTATGAAATGTCTTCTTTTCAATGCCATAGGCTTGACCAAAATTAGATGTGCCAAGTGGAAGTTATGGTAGCTTCCCCACACCTTGTTGATTTTTGGTCTTTCCAGCAAAGCAAAATTGTACAGCGTGCTCCGCACACAATAATTGATATAAAATTTTGAAAATTATACCCAGAATACTATAGATTGTCTACTATCAAATGCAACCAGTCTTACTCAATTTGGATCCTTGTATTCAATAATATATGATTATTTTACCCGAAACACATGTTTGAGACTAGTTAATAGGACTAGTAAGATACCCCATCTTCCATAGAGTGTATCTCTGGAAGTATGATGGCTCAGAAGCTGGAATTTTTACCACATATACCTTGATAGTTATTTTGAATAAAATCCGATCTTTTCTTTCTGAATTGGCTCCGAGAAAAATTATAGTGAAAATTCCAAAATGACTGTATTGAGGAAGCAAAACCCTAGGATCAGTGCTCTGATACCAAATGTAATGAACCAAATGCTCAAAATATCATAAAATAACAGAAGTACACACCATGTATAGAATGTAAGCATGGAGCACAACTCTAAGATAGATAAGTGTAACGACCCCTCCGTTACGACAACGAACAACGAGGTACAAACGGTAATTACTTATTTATTTTTTAATTTTTTTAAGGCGTATAAGAAAATTGACGTCAACACATAATTCATAGCCATGCGAAATCAACAGTACCTCATAATTAAAAGAATTACAAGCGACATGTCATAGAAATAAATAACGACGCAAGGCCAACACATTAACATAAATAACAACAACACATGTTCGATGCATAAACATAAATAACAACGACATAGGTTCAACGCATAAACATAAATAAAAATGATACATGTTCAATGCATAAACATAAATAACAACGACACATGTTCAACGCATAAATACAATTAACAACGACACATGTTCAACACTTAAACATAAATAGCGTTGCAGTTCAACACTTCAAAATCATCTGAAGCAAAAATAAATAATGATCAACCAGACACTGAACATCAAATAACTACCTACCCAACCTATCCTGCATGGTTAGGACCTCCAGGACACATAAGCAATGCTCAAGCCCATGATTCATCCGATTGATTTTGACCACTTAAGGTCTCAGGGCTAGCGACTGTTCGGAGGAACAAGGAGGTGTCTAATTCCTACAAATCCAATCAAGCCAAAATCCAATTAGATCAACAATCAAGCTCACCTATCATGTAATAATGGTGCAAGAGTAATACACTTTCTAAATTAATAAACATCAATATTATTTTAATGGCGCAAGAGAATATAATTATTAAAACAATCATACGTCAACTTTATTTAAAGGAACAAGAGTAAGCTAACTACTAAGACTCATCATGTATCAACTTTATCTAATGGCGCAAGAGTAAGCTAAATACTAAGATTCATCAAACATCAACTTTATCTAAGGCGCAAGAATAAACTAACTACATAGATTCATCATACATCAACCTTATTTACCAGAGCAAGATTAAACTAACTAAATAGATTCATCATACCTCAACTTTATTTAATGGAGCAAGATTAAACTAACTACATAACTCATCAAATCAACATTAATTTTATGACACATGACTTATCATCAACTTCCTCTTTAAGGCATAATAGTAATCTAGTTACCAATCAATCATACTTCAATAATCACTATTCATAGTGCGACATGAAATTCTATTACAACACACATCATTTTAAAGATGCAATTACCACTGAGGGAACATGAAAAAATAATATAAGAAGAGAACAACATGACTAGCTAAGCCCTTTAAGGAGGTAAGGGTATAAGGAAGGGATAGTCTGAAATCTTCTCCTAGACTCCACTTCCAGGTATAAAAGCAATGCTATAATCAATGCTACTTTAACAATTCAATAATCCTTAAGAAAATCTTGAGAAGATTATTTCTTCTTAAGCCATATGTGTATAAATTTCGAGCTTCCTTACATCGCACGCCGAAAATATTGAGGGAGGTCAACATATTGGATAAGATGATAAGGAATTACACCACCTTGTGATCCATGTATGAAGCAAGGATGGTCACAATAAATTAAGAACATATCAGTATTCAACCATTCACCTATCCATTTTAAGCCACCAAGGAAACCAATTCTTAATTTAACAAGAGCTGTAAGGCAACATAATCCCTGCCTTTCTAGGAAGTTCTCACTGGCATGAATCAAGCCAAGCAGTAACAGGGATGGCTTTAATCCAACACTGGATCATGGTCTGATTCATTGTTATGGATAAATCGTGCAGTAATTCCTTTGGTCAATAGGCTCTTAACTGCAAGTAAACAAAAACACGATCGGGTGTGGTTGTGGAATTCTACCTTGAGTTATCGCTATTAATGGTGGATTCAAGTCCTCTGGAGGAGAATATATAGGAGTTGTTGTTCCAAATACTAATCTATCGTGGACTCTTCCTTGAGAATTGAAGTGACCTTAATACATTGTTAAGGAACTTAAACTACCACAAACTTGTTAGCAATAGATTTCCTTGCCAACAACTTATTTAATCAGCTCCGGGAATTATTAAAGCATTAAAAAGGCCTTTGGTTTTTCTGCAGCGAGTTTCTTTGCAAATACAAATATGATATTCCTCAAACTGACAATCCCGTTAGCAGAGACTTGGAGGGAGATAAAATGCAACATTAATTGTAGATATAGGGTAAAGTCATTTCATTCTTTATATTAATTAATTAAAATGGGCATATATAACAAGTACATTAATTTTGTAATTAATTTAAAACATTGAAATACGTGAAGGCTGTAATAAGACTTGAAATATATTAACCAATGGAAGATGAAAAAAATAAATATTTTTATTATATCAAAAAATATATATTTGTTTTGTTAAGTTAAACATTACATTTCATATACAAATTTAAAATAAAAGAAAAATTAATGTCAAATCAATAGCAAACTCATTCCTATAGTTTTGCTTTGGTAAGGACTAATAAGAAATAAAGTACTGGGTATAAATTCCTACCAAATATTGATCATTTTTTTTAAATATTGAATATAAATACGAATGTATAAAACCCTACATAATTTTATTATTTTTTTTTAAAATAATGAAATTCAAAATATTGAAGATCTTATTAATTCAACGCAAATCAAAATCATAATTATACGTTATTATAACTGTCGCCGACAAGATATATTGCAATCTAATCCCAAGTGAAATAAATTTGACTTTCAATGATTATCCCTGCCGCCAAGATATATTGTAACATTTTTTTAGTGATATAAAGTTTAACAAAGTTTTTGAAATTTTTTTATTTTAAACAAAATATGATATTCCTCGAACTGACACTGACAATCCAGTGACAATTCCGTCAGTAGAGATTTGGAGGGAGATAAAATGCAACATTAATTGTAGATAATTAATAAATACAGGATAAAGTCGGTAGAGATACATGATAAAGTCATTTCATTCTTTATATTAATTAATTAAAATTGGGCATATATAACAAGTACATTAATTATGTAATTAATTTAAAACATTGAAATACGTGAAGGCTGCAATAAGACTTGAAATATATTAACGAATAGAAGATGAGAAAAATAAATATTTTTATTATATCAAAAAATATATATTTGTTTTGTTAAGTTAAACATTACAATTCATATACAAATTTAAAATAAAAGAAAAATTAATGTCAAATCAATAGCAAACTCATTGCTATAGTCTTGCTTTGACAGGGACTAATAATATAAAAAAAAACTCAACTAACCTTTTTCCAATGTAAGACTTAAAAGGACTTTTATTTAAAGACACGTACACAAACTTTAACTGCCAAAAGTCAAATCATTAAGAATCAAGAGAGGTCGGTCTTCCTCCTCTCGTCCACATTCGATTCTAATTCTCATCGCTAAAACCATTAACGATTGTTAAAAACCAGCCACTATAAAATATGATCGAGGAGGTGGGGCTACCTACACATCTTTCCAAATCACAATTCCAGTCTCTAGTAGCACTAAGGGTAAGGTAAAACTAGCAATCCCAAGCCGAGATTTGGAGCTTCAACTTAAATATGCCAATAGTGTGAAACCCAGATTTTGGGAAAATGTAACATTCTGTCTGTGATTTTTTTATTATCAGAAATTCACAAATCTTAGGTTAGGCGGATCTGTAATGAGGGATGATGAAAAATCGAAGGGTGGAAAGAGGAGAAAAAGATGTGCATTTTACGAATCACCTTCTTCATGATGAGAAAAGGCCTCATATACAAGCGCAAGATGCTCATGGACCTGAATCTGATGATGGATCGAGGAAAAGTCTAAGGAAAAAGTTTGAGGAAAGAATTTTTCCAGAGTGAATTGAAAGTCTACAAAATCACTTCGTGAAGGAGAAATTGGAAAAGATTTTCCGCAACACAAGGGAACAATCCGCAGAGCAAAATTGAATGATGGAAGAATTTAATTGATCAATGATCAGTAAATAGCAATATGATCATATATGCAGTTTCATAAGTATTAGAGAAAAAATTGGATAGTTGTGCAGGATCTGGAAGGTTTATTGTCTTGTTATTAGTCCCTGCCATAGGAATAGAGAGACTATAGCGATCGATAAAGCATTGACTACATATTAATTTTTCCTTTGACCAGAAATATTTGCACAATACCTATTGTTGGAGCTATGGAATTAAAAGCATATATTTATATATATTAAAAAGTAACATATATGTACTGATCTGATTGGCTAGGAGATTGGAGGTCTTGTTGCCGGCTTCGCTATTCCCAATGCAGTATATGGCAACATATCCAAACTTTTTCTAGTAGACAATATGTTTTAATCATATATTTTTCCTATATATTGCTTGAAGGTCGATTAATGCTACCATTAGTTCGAATGTTTGTATTAGCATTTTCTGCTACCCGAATATATCCGTCAATTTTGATATGTACTAAGCATATTGAAATGTTTTCATATCCAAGATTTGTATATTTCTTGAAATTTATTGACACTTATTCTGAGATGCCTCAATAGGCCTCATAGCGTAAATGTTTACATGACGCGACGTTCTCCAACACCCCTGACAACTTAAATGTTTGCATACCTTGAGGTCCTTAGACAGCTTGAGAGTCTTAAATGTTTATGTAAATACGGTTCTTGGAGTACATGCCAGTTCAATAGCCATTGTATGTTTCATCCTTGTTCTTCCATTGAAGCTACATACATTGTTTACTAGTTTGGTGACTGCTTCTTCTTTGCTAGTTTGTTGGGTGCTGCCATTCTATCTTTCATCCTCGTAATAGTTGAAGCTAGATACATTGTTTACTGGTTCAGTGAGTGGTTCTTCTTCACTGGTTTCTCGATTGCTATTTTTTGTTGTTTTGATCGTGATTTGACCTGCGCTTCTACATTTCATCATTTCGGAGTAAGTTTCGATGCCATAGTTTCATTTTGTATTCCTAGTTTGTTGTTCAGTGTTTGCAGTTTGCAAGTAAGAATGTTTGCTTATTTGTAGTTGCATGTTCCTTGTATGTTTCCGGTTCCTTTTCTACTTCAGCTGTAGTTTGGAAATCATTGGAGATATATATGTTGTTCACTGGGTCAATGGCTTTTGCTGGTTCGATGGTTCTTGGGTTGCTGTTTCCGTTTTGTTTGCCTGGGGTTTGCGCTTTGGGGCCCTGGGGGTGCAGTTTGGCCTCTTCGTGCTTTCTCCTTGGTTTGGTCCTTGCTGGTTTCTTTTCTTTGATTCGGCCTTGTAGGGTTGGAGTGTAGTGGTGGTGGTTGGAGCTTTTTTTTTTTTTTGTTTGGATTGTTATTGTTTTTTTGGGGCGCTTTACGGTGTTTAACCCCTTCACCCACCAGTCAATCTACAGTTGTGTTATTTGCCATTTTTGCAGAGGCCGTTATCTGTATTTCTGTGAGATTTTCCTAGTGGTCGAGTCCTTCCATGAAAGAAAATAGTTGCATACAAAATTTTTGGAGGATTACATGTGAAGTTACAATATCCGCTGTTTTTTTGTTGGGATAAAGCATATGTATGCAACTTACATTTATAGACCATGTATGGTCAGATGTGCGGATATGACATGACATGTTCTTTCTCCTCTACATAGATTGGTGTGCACACAATACAATTTGTGTTGTGCTTGAGATATGATATGTGCAACAAAGATTCTTGAAGATTATATTTTCATGTCTGGAAGCATGTCTGGGTAGTTTGCCATGGAAAATTGAGAACTTGTAACGTGGGCACAACAATCTGTGTAGAGGATAAAGAACATGTTTAAAGGGCATATCTGGATGAATTTCCAGGGAAAACCAGAAATTGTTTAGTTGTGGCCATGCAATTGCGTGATATTTTCTGCCTTGTAGTATATTTTGGCTAGGGAAAAAAAATCTAGACGATTACACCCATGGATAGAGAAGAGCAAAGGTTCATGTTTCTGCCTTTGTAAATTGTTCATTGAGTCAGTTTTGTTGTATCTACATATTGCTTGTTCTCCAGTGAATACCAACGTCCATTGATGTACATTGAATTTTGTGGGTTCCCACATTGAAACAAACAGAGTAGCTGGAGAAAAGGAGGGAGTCTTGACTGCATCGATTGAAGAGGATATAGAAAGGTGCATTCTTGTTTTGTTGTTTGATATTGCGTTGTTTTGTATTTCATTTATGGTTTGTATATGTGTTAAACTAGTCGTGTGCCTTCCTACATGGTAAGTTATCTTGGTTACATACGTTCCTTCCTACATACTAAACTATTTTATGTCCATTGTGTTTGCGCTACATTGCTGCATTTGAAGAAACATAATCGTTGGATAGGACGGAGGACTCTTTGGCGGGTAAATAGACCTTTTTATTTTTCTTTTAGATGTCTGTTTTCATACTAACTTGCCTTCGTCTCGATTGCATCTTCGACGTTGCTGCCTTGGAAAAAACAGGTTGCTTGGATATGGAGATGGATTCTTCTGTGCAACAGCAGAGGGTTTTGTGGTACAATCTTCTAAAAGGTATACCAAGTGTGCCGATAAATTAAATATACAAATAGGGAGGGAGAATATAATATTAGACTTGAAAACGATGAATTTGCAGTAATGGGCCTTTCTGCGCTCCCTGTTTCTACTTTTTCCATTTTCTATTATCCCTTTTGTTTTCTAATTCATCTGCTTAGTGTGGTTTCTGAAAATTCCCTCGTGCGCTGGTTGGCAGACTAACGGACTGACATATGTGGTCCTGCTTCTACCTTATTCCATAGTTACCCACTTTGTCGACTGCGACTGCCAGGTTGGCAGGTTGAAGATTGCTCCCCTGGCTTCTGGGGGTCTGCGATATACACATTGGTCATGATGACCCGCGGTCACTCCCTGTTTACTGTTAAACATTTCTCCAGTTAAAAAATTAAGATGCATACAGTTTTACAGTTATTTGGTCCTTCCGATGGACAATATATAATGCATATATTTGTTTACTCCTGATGTTCATCTGCACATGCTTTCATCAAAAAATTTTGGACTAGTGAGATGGCCATGAGCAGTCAGTCATCCCAGACATCAACAGACCGACAAGGCCAAAGGTAAAGATGCATACGTTGTGCTCATACTATGTTTACTAAACAAATTTCGTGGGCTATATATTTATCTATGGCATGGCAGATATGATGATGCCATTTGCACTACAAGGTTTCCATCTTGCAAGAAGTATCAACAAGTACAAGCGAAATGCCAAATGTGCTACATGTTCCTCAGACCAAAAGGTGTGGTTGCGAAACTGTGGCTCCATAGTTCATCAATACTATTCGTGTACTTGTAGCACACTACCATTCACTTTAGTTTTCCTGTTCAAAAAATGTCACCAGGTCTAGAGTTGTGACATCCAAAGTACTATCAATAGAGGGCTTGAATAGCCGCCAAACCGGACAACTGTTCGTCGGGGACATAATGGTTGTCTATACCACCTACTTGGACAAGGCAAATAAAAGTAGATCCATTATGCATACTGGTATGACAGACAATGACGCCATGATGTCAGTCACACTGACTATTCCTCCACAACTTGTCCAAAAACATGCAGAAAAGATAGTGCCGTGTAATGGGATATCCATTACAAATTTTAATGTATTGCCCAAAATAGTATATGACCGTGGTGATTGCGATCGAATTATTTTTCTCAATGAAACAAGTATTGTGGAAAAAATTCTTGCTATTTGTCCAGAATATCTCTTCCTCCCAGACTCGACTATCAGGCAGCTTGCACAGAGAACTGATATTTACCCAATCGGAACGATTGAGGCTGTTGTGACACTGGCGAGAAAATTTGGGTCGCAACACATTCTCCATATAAAGGATGGACAATCGGACAATGAAAAGGAAATGGTGCCGCTTTTCATATTCAGTTTTGTTCTTAACTTTCATGTCTGCATATATGTCCGATAAGTTACACAAATATTGCATTGTTCCATGTTGTAGTTACAATTGTTTGATACGTATTCAAATTTGTTTTCGTCAATGGAACAACAAATGCATAGAGGGCAGATTCCACTTATGCTGTTCAGAAATATAACAAAGAATGAGGATGTTAGAGAAAGGATCTTTCGGACAACCCAAGCAACATTTGTAACAGAGTTGCGAGCAGATATAGTAGAGGATCTGGAGAAACTAGCTAGCTCTACAATTGTTGTGCGTATACATCAACAAAATCATCCTCACTTTTCTTATAGAATTAGCCTTCAACAAATTTCTGCACCCGTTTACTTTTTCTTTTTTGTTTTATAGGGGAGGGGGGATGCAGTTGTGTATTATATTGTTCAATGTATTAATCCCTTTGCTCGCGTTGCTAGGTTGAAGGTATTTTAGTTGCAGCCAATGTATACTCGACCCCCTTTGAGCCTGTATATGCAAAATTCCATTCCGCTACTTTTTCTTTCGCTTTGATAAGTGATGATACGATTGATTGTCTGTGATGCGATGAAAAATGTCCATATATTTATGGACATTGCGTCAATGGTGTTATCTGAACCGTGGGCAACACAACTGTGTAGTGTACGGTTAGACAACCTCTGTTACAAAATGTGCTTACTGAATTGGCAGAGTTGTCATATGAAATGTATTTACACAAAAAGGCAAGCAATGTCTATATGCTGCAACAACTTTGGATACAGAGCAAATTCACCTTAAATGAGGACAATGCAATTTTTCATATTGGCTAAAGAAGGGCAAAAATATAAATTAAATCAAACTTTAGGAGGAAACGAAAATAACTCATGTCTCTCTGTAATATTTGTTCAACATCCAGATGAATGTTCGTTTCAAGAGAAAAGGAATGCGTCGACGTCTTTTCTTTGTATATCAAATTGTTTGGTGCAAAGGTCGATGGGTTCTGCTCAATGGAACCTTCTGGGAACTTTCTTCTGGGCTGTTTAAAATATGGTTGGTTCTTGGTTATTTGGTTTGGTTTTCAATTTGTATACCGTGGAAATCCATCTCTTCTTTGGAGGACACATAACAATATAGTTGTTTTTTTTTGGCCAGCTGGCACACAAATCCGCCTGATAATTTCTATGGTGCTATGACGCAAATGTACTATGTGACTTGTTTTGGCAAATTTCTTTGATCGATGAACTTGGTCAAATTATTGTTGTGAAATAATTTGAAATCAACGAATATATAGTGTGCGAAGTGCAACTGTCCTATCATACGAACAAGAGGCTCTTAAAATTCAAATTGATCGTTGTTTTCATAATTTTTTCTTATTCGATGAACTTGGTAAAATTAATATCCTGGAATAATTTGAAATCAACAAATATATATTGTGCGGAGTGCAATTGTGCTATCATATGAAAAAGAGGGCCATAAACTTCAAATTGGTCCTTGTTATGCTTACGGTGATAGAATTTTACAAAAAAATTCTTCTGTTTCCTTCATTTTTTTAAAAAATAAGCGATTTAACATCCTTCAATAATTTAATGTAATTCACTTGTACAATAACAACAGTGAATATTAATATTTTAGTATCTGAAAATAATGTTTTTAGCTGAATTTAGATAGGATGAGCATTGCTAAACAATTGCAATCTTGAACCCACCAGGCGTGGAATCCGCAAGTCCACCTGTCAATTTGTATATCACGGAAGCCTGGGTGATATTTGTAGGACACTGAACAAAAGAGGTTCAAATTTCAGCCTACTAGGTTGAGAACTCGCGATCCAAAAAGTGCCCAAGTATGGAAAGAGGGATCCACATATGCTCTATAAAATCTCTTGTCCATACTTTCTAAAAGCACATGTTTGCTATGTATTGCTCTTTTGTCGGAAAACTTTTATATCAGTCGCCCGACCAGATTGTACAAACTTTCTCGTTTAATTAAATTCTGCAATAGAAAAAATTATTATTAATAATTTAGTATTGAAAATCATGTTTTTAGATATGTTAGATAGTTGATAGGGATTAGTATTTGTAAACAATGGCAAACTTGAACCCACCAGCCCTCAAGTCCATCTGACAATTTGTATATCGTGGAACTCCGAGGTCTATTCGGAGGACAAGGAACAATGAAAACTGCAATGTTGAGCGACGCAACCCACATGTCCTTTTGTCAATTTGTAAATCATGGAGATGTGTCTGGTGTTTGTACAACGCAGAACAATAGAGGCCCAATTTTCAGCCCACGATCCCCACAGACCCGATAATTTTTTTTTACTAGATATGAAATCCACACCGAATCGCTACGGGACAATAAAACTGCAATGTTCAGCCAACTAGCCTGAGTCCACTTGTCCACTTGTATATCGCGGAAGTCTGGGTGCTATTTGTAGGAGAGGAAACAATGGAGATTCTATTGTTGACCCGCCAGGCCGCGAACCAAAAACTTCCTAGGTATGGAATGAGGGATCTGCATATGCTGTATAAAATCTCATTCCATAGTTTATATAGAGACAATGTCCACAAGTTCACGTGTCAACTTGTATATCGTGGAAGTCTAGGTGCTATTTGTAGGACAAAGAACAACAGATACTTAATTTTTAGCCTGCCAGGTCACGAACCCGCGATCCAAAAAGTGCCCAAGTATGGAATGGGGGATCCGCATATGTTCTAGAACAATGTTTTTGTACAACGCGAAACAATAGACGCCTAATTTTCAGTCCGCCAGCCCCAGAGCTCCCGATAAAAAAAAATTGCTAAATATGAAATTCATACGGGATCTCTTCATATGCTATATAAAATCTCATTCCATACTTTATTTAGAGACTATGTTCACAAGTCAGCTTGTCAATTTGTATATCTTGCAAGTCTAGGTGCTATTTGTGGGACACGAAACAATAGATATTTAATTTTTAGCCTACCAGGTCGTGAACCGACAATCCAAAAAGTGTTGAAGTATGGAATGAGGGATCCACATATGCTCTGGAAAAATGCGTTTGTAAAACATGGAACAATAGATGCCCAATTTCCAGCTCGCCAGCCCCAGATCCCCTGATAAAAAAAAAAACGCTAAATTTGAAATTCATACAAGATCGCTACGTGACAGTAAAAGTGCAATGTTCAGCCAGCCAGCCCGAGTCCACCAATCAATTTGTATATCACGGAAGTCAGGGTGTTATTTGTAGGAGACAAAACAATAGAGAATCTATTTCCGGTGCACTAACCCGCGAACCCGCGATCCAAAAACTGCCTAAGTATGGAATGAGGGATCTGCATACGCTGTATAAAATCTCATTCCATACTTTATATAGAGATTATGTCCAAAAGTCCACATGTCAATTTGTATATCTCGGAAGTATAGGTTCTATTTGTAGGACACAGAACAATAGATACTTAATTTTCAGCCCACCAGGTCCTGAACCCGCGATCCAAAAAGTGCTCAAGTATGGAATGAGGGATCGTTATATGTTCTAAAACACTATCAGTTGTTGGCAAATTCAGTTAACAGACAACGAATCAACATATACTTGTCATTGATGGCAAGTACAGTTGTGGTTGCAGTGATGGTTTGAGTACAACAACAATGAATAGCAGCGCAACATTAATCGAGAGGAGAAGAGTCAGTGATCGTTGGATCCCATTCAAATTTCCCGAAAGGCCGACAGCCGTCAGATCTGTAGAAGCTACGAGAGAGATAAGCCATCGGGAGAGCGGATTTCTCAAGGTCGTGAGAACCGGGACATTGAAAGTCTCGAAATCCCGACATAATCGGGACCGTCCATTTGGAAGGACGCGTGGCAGCGATCGGGCGCCACCGGAAGAAGCTCGACAGGAGGCTTCATCAGAGAATCGGGAATCACAGTTTCACGAGTCCCATGAACAATGACAACAAGAACTCCGAAATCGCGATGAAATCGCAGCCGTTAACGCAAGAATGAGATCTGGACCATTGATTTCCTTCATCGGAGAATCGGGGATCGGAGGATCGGGAATTCCGTAAGCATGTGTATGGTGACATCGAAAATGCTGAAACCCCGATGAGAGATTTGACCGAAGTCATGTGTTGATGGTCATATGGGCCGAGGCCTATAGCCAGCAGGGCTAGCGCGTGGAAAGGGGTGCATCGACATCGGGGATCGAAACTTTGAAGTGACAAAGTCACTTGACCTCAGGAGTGCCGATTTTGCGATATGCGAAATCGCAATACAATTTGAGCTGTCAGATCAGTCTATGATCTAGACCGTTGATTTTAGACCATGTCGGAGTTTCACGAATCGGGATATGGTAAGGATTGCAACATGAATTGCGAAATCGCGATATGCGATATCACGACACAATCATAGCCGTTCAATCAAGATTGCACCTGGATCGTTGATTTGACCGATATATGGATTTTTGTGTATCGGGATTTATAAGTGGAAAGAACAGTGAACAAGAAGAATGTCGAAACCCGTTTTAAAAGGCAAAAACAGTGAAGATTATCCAACGGTGCGGATAAGGTTTGAATGTGATCGGAGGGTTACTGTTCTTCCATGCACACTTAGCACTTTTAGTTACAAATCTGTTAGAAAAACTCATGATTGCAAATTAGTTGTCGATCGTTTGGCGTTTCGGTTGGCTGGACAGTTGTCGTCAGTTTGCCCAAGGAGTTAGGAAGTTGAAACGTTGTGCCCACGTGTATAAAAGGAGATAAAATAGACTGTGTCGGGCTGCTGTTCTGAAGGGAAAAAGAATGAAGTAGTAAGAAAAAGATGTGTAGTGTGACATTTGAGATGAGGTACAGAATGAGATGAAATGGAGAGAAGAATGATAGAGCAGAGCAGAAGCAGAGTAGAACGATAAAGTAGTAGACTCAGAGCAGAACGATAAAGCAAGCAGAAGCAGAGCAGAACGACAGAGCAAGCAAAAGAAGAGCAGAATGATAGAACAATGTGATGCAGAGGAGACTTGCTGCATGGACAGAGAATGAGAAGAATTACAGAACAAAAAAAGAATGGTAAGAAGTGATTTATCTGTATAAATTGTATGTGTATTCATCCTTTAATCTTTTAGGGAGGTTGGGAGGTGCTCGGGAGGACTGTTGTCCTCTGAAGTTCAAGTGGGTGCTTGAACACAGGAAGTTGTAACTTCCATCTGGTTGTTGCCAGAGAAACAAGGGTGGCAGGGTGGTGCTAGGGAGAACAAGTGTTCTCTGTTATACAGGTTGGAGCCTGTGTAACTAGAAGTTGGTGCTTCCATCCAGTTGGTGCTGGAACTTTCAGGAAGTTGGTGCTTCCATCCAGTTGGTGCTGGAACATTCAGGGAGTTGGTGCTTCCTTCTAGTGGGTGCTAGAGAAACTAGAGAGTTGGTACTCTCAAACAAGTTGCAGCTTGTAAAACAGAGGTAGCAGCTTGTAAAACAGAGGTAGCAGCCTCACATTGAGTTGGTGCTCAATTGTAAATGATGTATAGAACTGAAAAATATTGCCTATCATTTCGAAGAAGAAGAGGTTTTCTCCCTTTATGGGTTTCCTCGTGAAAATCTGTCTCTGTTTATACTTTATGTGTGACTGATGGTCTTTATTTTTACTATACATATGCTGTATGTTGTTGATGATCACTTGAAGGAAGATTAATAATTTTTAAGAAGTATAATATTGTTTAAGCTCATAAACNGGTGCTTCCATCCAGTTGGTGCTGGAACTTTCAGGAAGTTGGTGCTTCCATCCAGTTGGTGCTGGAACATTCAGGGAGTTGGTGCTTCCTTCTAGTGGGTGCTAGAGAAACTAGAGAGTTGGTACTCTCAAACAAGTTGCAGCTTGTAAAACAGAGGTAGCAGCTTGTAAAACAGAGGTAGCAGCCTCACATTGAGTTGGTGCTCAATTGTAAATGATGTATAGAACTGAAAAATATTGCCTATCATTTCGAAGAAGAAGAGGTTTTCTCCCTTTATGGGTTTCCTCGTGAAAATCTGTCTCTGTTTATACTTTATGTGTGACTGATGGTCTTTATTTTTACTATACATATGCTGTATGTTGTTGATGATCACTTGAAGGAAGATTAATAATTTTTAAGAAGTATAATATTGTTTAAGCTCATAAACNCATTTCGAAGAAGAAGAGCTTTTCTCCCTTTATGGGTTTCCTCGTGAAAATCTGTCTCTGTGTATACTTTATGTGTGACTGATGGTCTTTATTTTTACTATACATATGCTGTATGTTGTTGATGATCACTTGAAGGAAGATTAATAATTTTTAAGAAGTATAATATTGTTTAAGCTCATAAACAACTGATTCACCCCCCCTCTCAGTTGTTTTAGTATTTCCAACATCAGTTTGTATATCACAGAAGTCTGGGTGCTATTTGTAGGAGACATAACAATAAAGACTCTATTTTTGGCTTGCTAGACCATGAGCCCACGATCCAAAAAATGCCTAAGTATGGAATGAGGGATCCGCATATGCTGTATAAAATCTCATTCCATACTTTATATAGACTATGTCCACAAGTCCGCGTGTGAATTTGTATATCATGGAAGTTTAGGTGCTATTTGTAGGACACAGAAGTCTAGGTGGTATTTGTAGGACACAGAACAATAGATACTTAATTTTCAGCCTGCTAGGTCGCGAACCCGTGATCCAAAAAGTGCCCAAGTATGGAATAAGGGATCCGCATATTTTCTAGAACACTATCAATTTGTATATCACGAAAGTCTGGGTGCTATTTGTAGGATATAGAACAATAGAGACTCTCTTTTCGGCCCGCTAGACCGTGAGCCCGCGATCCAAAAACTGCCTAAGTATGGAATGAGGGACCCGCATATGCTGTATAAAATCTCATTCCATACTTTATATAGAAATTGTCCACAAGTCCGCGTGTGAATTTGTATATCGCAGAACTGTAGGTGCTATTTTTAGGACACAGAACAATAGATACTTAATTTTCAACCCACCAGACCGTGAACCCGCGATCAAATGCAATGTTCAGCCAAGCAGCTCGTAGGTCCTCCTGGTAATTTGTATACCATGGAATTCTGGGTGCTATTTGTAGGACACAAAACAATAGAGAGTCTTTTGTCAGCCCGCGAGGCCGCCAACCCGTGATCAAAAAACTGCCTAAGTATGGAATGACTCTTTTTTATATGGCTCATTTGTCGAAATACTTTTATATCACTCAGTTGACCAGATTGTGTAAACTTTCTCGTATAATTAAATTCTGCAATATAAATATTTAACAGTAATAATTTAGCGCAGGTCAGGTTCTGAATTTGTATATTGCAGAATTGTCACTGCTATTTGTAGAGTGCGGAATAATAGATGCCCAATTTTTCCCCCACTAGCCCGAGAACCCCCGATCCAAAAAAGTGGCTAATTATGGAATTAATACAGAATCGCTAAGGAAAAAAAAATGCAATGTTGAACCAATCAACCCGCAAGTCCACCTATCAATTTGTATATCGCGGAAGTGTAGGTGCTATTTGTAGGACACAGAACAATAGAGGCTCAATTTCCAGCTCGCTAGACCGAGAACCATTGGTCGTTCACATGCCCTGGGTATATCTTCGCGTGACCGCTTTTCATACTTTGGTATTTCTTGGAATCGGTTTCGCCATTGCTGCTACCTTTGTACTTGTTTCCAGATACACAATAATTAAGCTTTAATGCTAGTATCCATCCTGCAACAACCGTTAAAACTGCCATTAGTGTCTGGAAGTCCAGAGAAGATTTGTCATTAGTATGAATTAAACTAAGATTTGACCAGAAGCATGTTATCCTTTCCAAGTATTCATTTCAAAGGCCACACAATGTTTTTTTTTGGTGCGCTGACAGGTTGGTGCTTTTAAGAAATTTCTGATTCTTAATCTCTTTTCTTCGTCACCGCCACGTTCACACTTTTTTCTAATTGTGCAATTAGTGAGCTGTGATGGTCACAGGTCATTCCACACGAACCATGGAAATTGTCATTGATCAATGAAAGGTTCGAGGAGATATTCTATTGATATGCATTAAACCATAATTTGCGAAGGCTTATATTATCCCTCCTCGATTTTCATTTCAAACATCATCTCGACCAAACGAAAATTCTAAATAACTTCTGGTAGTAGTTCTCTCCACACACAATAAACACATTGAGGCATAATGGCTAGAGGTTCCACTATTCCAGGGCATATTGTTACTATTCATCTCCCTCTGTCCAGTAGGAAGAAATGAGATGGTCCCGTGGTACATCAAGAGATATATTTCAAGCCAAAGAATTCCATCGCAACCCTGTATGGTTAGAGAACCTGTCCAGTTGCAGTCATTGCTATCGCAGAAGTTGATGCCATGAATTCCGAGCCAGAAGAAGATGATCTGATGGACGATGATACGGTAATGGATGATGGCAATGCAAAGAATCTTCCCACTCCTGCACCCAAATTGAAATCAACCATAACGAACGGACCTTCCCAGCTCGGTGATCGCAGTCATGACAACACCAAAAGGAGTCTCAGAAAAGAAACAAACGATGAATGCAACAACCACTTTGCACCGTGAAAGTAGGAATTCTAGAGTTCCAAATTAGTCCGTTCTGGGTGGAAGAGTTTCAGTGTAAAGAAATGATATGTTGATGCTCCCAGAGATATATTTCAAGCCAAAAAAATATTGTTTAACATTTTTGGGCATTAGGTCCAAAACTCCCGCTCCTGCCACGCATTTTTCTACTAGTCATCTCCTTCTGCCCAAAATGGACTAATTTGGGCCTCTGCAATTGCACGTGCAAGCTGTACTATTGAATTTTTTTGGACTATGCAGAGGTGGTTTCAGCTAAGGGCTGTTCCACTTGCTTTGCAACCATTTTCGTCTTCTTTCTAAGGAAAAGCTTATGAAAAATACCAATTTCAGTAGAGGATGATTCATCGACGAGAAAACTCCAAGGATCTTGCATACTGCAGAACCCGTGCCTGTGTTTGTCGCAGATACCTTCAATGTTTCGGCCCGAAGAACTGGGTCCAATTTCTAAGCATAGATGTACAGTACTCGGTGTTTTTCTTATTTTTTTTTATTTTAAATGGATTTTCTATTAAAAAAAAATTGCCTTGCACTCTTCGTTGCTGCCTCTTTTCTGGGTTTAATGCATGTTCTAATTGGCATGGGTCGGTGCTCTCGTACTTCTTCGATCTTGTGTTTACTAATACCAATGTACAATGTTGTAGCAAAATCGTTGTTCTTGTTTCTAGACATGCAATTATTAATTTTTTATGCTAACAACCCATAATGCAATAAGTTTAATACTTGAGTTAATATGTTGCACTGATGGTAGAATGTATGAAGAACACAGTTACACGCACACGCTCCAATGAAATCTAATATTCCACAAAGCATTTCCTGGCAATTAGTAGAAAAGGAAATTTAGTGGTTAAGTTGATATCTTACAGTCATGGAATAATGTATCAAGAACATAGTTGCAGGCATACATTGCAATAAAATGTAATCTTCAACAATGCATTTGCTGACAATTAGTAGATCATGTTTTTGCAACGATTGCACTTCTTTGAAACTAATTCGCGCTTATGAAAACTGCCTTCCGCCTCTCTATTTTGCCACTCTTTTATTCCCTCTAGTTTCTCTTCCTGGTTACTTAATCATTTTTTTCCCGACAATGCGTTGGTCCACAGCTTCGCGGATTCATGGGTTTGTGTTTCTAATGACTGCTTCCCCTTTCTTTAAATTGACTGTCTACTGTTCCCTGTCCCACAACTGGCACCCAGAGTTCCGCCATATACAAATTGACAGGCGCACTTGCGCGCTGGTCGGGTCAACATTGCAATTCTACTTTTCCGTGACCTCCAAACAACATTCAGAGCTCCGATATATACAAATTGACAGATATTAAAAATTGCAACCGTTCTTAGATCATACGCTTTTCCGTATTACGGTCCACCTATCATGCCCTTTTCTGTGCTGCACATTTTTGCACTGAAAACTTTCAAGAAATACAATTTAACCGTCGGGTCCTTGCATATTTAGTGGAACTATTGTCACCCCATTTTGAAGCCCGTTTGTCCACTTTCCATACTTCACCATTTGTTCGAGTTTCTTTGGCGAATCGTCAGTTTGGAGGGTTAAAGAAATATTCAGTTCGTAGTCATTGTTTCTTGTATCCATGCCCCTTTGCAATTAGCAGTTGCCAATTATATATAAGATCTTATTGCCACGTATGCAATTAGCAATTTCCCTGTTCCATACTTAGCCACTTTGGCGGAATTTCGCAAATATACAAATCGGTCACTCAACTTCCCCATCATGATCTCTTCCTTTTTACACATTTTGCACTCAAAAATTCTGAAACATGAAATTTCATCGTGCAACACTCGACTGTCCTGACTATCCCCGTAACCCTTTTTTCCATCACGTGCAACCGCTTTTCAGAGCTTGCCATTCTTTCCTTGTTCCCCGCTGTCTCCGTCACCTTCGCACTTGTCTATAATAAAAGAAAATAAAGAGTTATATATATATATATATATATATATTGTTTCTAAATTTGGAATTACTGGCATTTAATTCTAACAAGTCATCATGTAGAAACTGTATATATTGTCTTTGATGGGCGAAAGGCTCGAGGAAATCTCGTATTCATGCACATTAAACCAAAATTTGCGAGAGAATTATATTATCCCTTGCGAGTGTTCATTTCAAAATCATGAAATCCCGTTCACATGGCGTGCCCTTCGCACATTCACGAAACCTCCATTCCTTAATTGCTCTTCATCGTACCCGCCACGTTCGCATTTCTAAATATGCAATAAATAAATTTTACTGCTAACAATTCATCATGCACTGCCAATACAGGTTGTCATTAATCAACAAAAGGCTCGAGGACTTTCCCATTCAGAAGCATTTAACCAAGATTTAGCAAAAAGTTACCTTCTTCGCTCTAACAATTCATTTAAACCATCATCTGCAACAAAGAAACCTTCTCATAAACCTATGGCATCAGCTTGACAACAGTTTTGTGGAGATACAGTGAACACCTTTGGGCATGAGGACCAGAACTTCCACTGGTTTAGGGCATTTTCTTATTACTCAACCCCTACCGCAGAGAACCAAGTAATTTGGACCTCCGGGATTGCTCATGCAGGATGTGTCCCTGAGGTTTTTGACTGTAATGACCTGGTCTCTTGGTGCGCCGATAAATTTATTACAGACCAAAGAATTATTCCACTATAGGATGGCTCTTCTGTTTCTTTGTCACCTCAGGTCTTCCGCTAGATGCTGAAATTGCCCGAGCCAACATTGACATTCAAAGGAGAAGATTGGAAATAGTTCCTAGCAAAGCATAATAATGGATTGGACCTCTTACCCCATTTTTTGGAAAGGCTGAATCTAGTTCCTGAAGATATTACAAATATGGAGGTTAGTTCGTTTAGAAATCCATTTCAAGAAATTGCCTGGTTGTTTACAAGAATAACAGGACATGAGTCCACATGTACTGTTTCCTGCATGGCTCTTTATATTTTATATTTCACAGTCAACGAACAATCCCTTTTTGATTGGGGCAGGTTAATTTCCCATGAAATCTCTTCCCAATTGTCAAGCTACAAAAGGAAAAAGAAATTTTATATGTCATCCTATTTAGTTTTTGCAATAGCACATTCCTGTCAATTTTCGCAACTGTCTCTTTCCAAAAAATTCAACTATGAATTCCACCCAGTAACGTTATGGTACCAGGCCTTGTGGAAGCACAAGGCTTCCCACTGTTTTTATGAGGTTTTTAATGGCTTCCTGTCTGTTTTAAAAGTTTTATTGTTAGGAGAAAATGCTCCCCCCATATCTGAATAGTCAACTAGTTTTTTGCACAATAAGGGGACACTCCAACATTTGGATAATTATACTGTCATAAGAATTTTTGGCTCCATGGAACAACCTACTCTCCTTCCATTTCATGTTACAGACATAATTTTTATTGCAGAAGTAGCACGTCAATACAACTACTGGTTCCATCTATTCCAAAGGAAGAAAAAAAAACAATTCATTCCTCTGCCTTGGAAAATAGGGGAGTTCGTCTTGAAAAACGTCAATAAAATTGGCAATTTTGCAACACATTTTAGCATCTCCAACCTTATATATGCTAAATACATAAGAGGATTCGACCCCTATGATATTTTTAGAGAACATTTACAATCACTTGGCCTCAATGATTGTTTTGTAAATAAACACCTGCCCAAAAACATAGACAGTGACGGTCTTGCCTCTAATACCAGCGACGTAGAGACAGTGTAAAGCTACACTAAATTGTACACGCAACAAGGGAAAGGCCCCAGTGACAAGAGTGTTCAATCCACAAATACCACTCCAAAAATCACGACATCCCGTAGCATCGCTCCAACGGCCCATCACAGCAACAAAGAAACCCAGAGTTCTTCAAACGGAGGAGGAGATAACAACCCTCCTCACTATAAAATTGATAGTTCTCACAAGCTTCCAGTAGAGAAGAAGAGGAAAAAATGTGGGTCAGGTAAAAGAGCCGGAAATTCAGAGTTAGAACATGGAAGTTGACATTGATCTGGATGCCATGTTCCCCTTCCTTGATCAACCCCAATATGACATCCACCATAGCCATCCAATGGACATATTCGTTACCCAAAATTTTGACGAAGATGAATCCTTTGTGTTCTAGAGTGATGTTTTTGATAGCTGGAACAAAAGATTGATATTTGAGAAAAAAAATGTTAAAAATATCAAAGGCAAATCTCATTCAGAGGTTGACGTTGCCAACATGTGGCCGTCCCAAATATCTCAACTTCACACCGCGACCGGAGAAGCACTTCATGATTCCATTGGACGCATCGAGACCCAGAATGCCAAACTGAAGGACCGAGTCAAGGAATTGGAAGATGCTTTCATTCCTATG
>SNQJ01S0122207.1:35004-49419 GCA_010110895.2 Picea sitchensis | reverse complement strand
ATGTTGCAGGTGTCAAGTTGTGCTAAGGAGTTTGGAGATCGAACTCAGATTGGAAGCAACGAGGACAAACTTCGAAACAAGGTGCATCACACTTTTTCTCCCTCTCTCTCTTTCTGATTAGTTAAATTGAATTCAAAGGGATGTTAGTGTCCATTTGTGTTTTTTTGTCTTGGTATTAGGGGACTAGAATCCAAGGGAATATTCGCCTGTTCACGGGGGAATTGTTCCGTAACAGAAATTGGTGACTTCACTAGGGATAACGAAATTTTAGTTTTTGTTCTTTCCTTGGTTTCGTCTGTATTCTTGCCTATCCTGGGATCTCGTTTGTTGATTTGATCTGTAAATACATCTTTCATCTTTGCTAAAGTTGTCTCAAAGAGTCTCTGATTGAATTTTCCTGAGTTTTTGAATTTCCTAGGTTTTTCCAAAAAAAATTCTCAGAACTAGCGCCCTCTCTAGTTTAAGTCGGAGTGTTGATAGCTTAATTAGTGCTCCCCCAGAGTGTATTAGGGAGCGTTGTAGTGCTCTGATGTTGTTATTCCTAGAGCGCTGATTTTTCTTGCTTTGAAAAATTGTTGATTGTATGTTTACTGGGTATAGTTATTGGGTCTTTTTCTCTAGCTCAGATTCTATTCTATCATATCTTGTCTTATGTTTGACTTACAATTTTCTTCTTTTCATTCTTTTAGTCTTGCTTGGGTTTGTGTTGTCTTTCCTTATTGCAAAAAACAACCATTTTTCTCAAAATTGGGTTCTTTTTGTTGCTCTTTTCGTTTATCTGATTGATTGGAGGTTGTTATAAGGAAAGTCATTGATCTCGATATTGTTTACTTTCTCTNTTGGGTTTGTGTTGTCTTTCCTTATTGCAAAAAACAACCATTTTTCTCAAAATTGGGTTCTTTTTGTTGCTCTTTTCGTTTATCTGATTGATTGGAGGTTGTTATAAGGAAAGTCATTGATCTCGATATTGTTTACTTTCTCTTTGATCCCTTACTCAATTCCGGAAGACTATTAAGTGTGATTTTTTGCTTTTTGGTGCTTTTCTTTGAATAGATAGATTGTTCTTCTTTTAAGTTTCTTATCGACTATTGAGAGTGTCTTTGTTTGTGTGCTTTTGCTTCCTTTTCCCAAAATCAAAGTAGTGAAGTCATTTTTCATTATTAGTGAAAGAAAGAATCATTAGACGAATTATTCAATTTACATTTACAATCAAACAAAGAGATACTTGCATGCATTGGTTTTGATATTGGAAAGGTTTTCTTTATAATTTGGCATTTGTTACAATTCTTGTTCAGAATGAAATTTTATGAAATTTTGCATTCTTAAGTGTTTGTTAGTGAAAGAAATAAAACTCTTCTCCTTCCCATAGCTAGAAGTTCATTGAAAAGAAAATTTGCATCTCATTATTTTCATCTTTTTTGGAGTCGAGTACCAAACATCATCAGTTTCACTTTCATTCACCTTTGTGTAACGAACAACCATTAAAATCAACGGTAATTAAAATCAATCTAGAAAAAAAATATTTTTAAGATCTTTACACCAACAATAGACTAGGACTTGAGCTTTGGAATAGGCTATGAGAATAGCTCTCCAAAGCATTCAAGGCAAACTCAAAATCTTGTGATAGGGAGACTAAATCTAATTTTCGTATAAGCATAGTTGGGATCCCCCTCTCACACAGGGGTTACACACGAGGTCACGTTCGGGAAATCAACAAATATTAGCCCTCTGAGGCTTAACCATTCGTAGTAGTACAATTGTATATTGGGGGTTCTTCTTGAGGTTCAGTTGTCTTCATTTGGTCTCAGAACTTCGTGAATTTTGAATCCGTTCAGGGTCCTTTGGAGTTTATCGGTCCACTTGTCCTCAGTTCTTTTGAAGGATTTCAGACTTGATATCCTGCCCATACGTTCGGGCTTGACTGTCAACTATACCCACCCATAGGCTGAGTGCGAGTTGGTATCCTTAGTAGCCACAATATTTAGGGTCTTTTCATGAGGTGACGGTGATCGAAAGTCTTTGTTGTACCTGGAACAGACATTGGTCAATCTCACTCAGGCTCCTTGGAGGGTATCCCACGAGTAAAACCATGAGGAAGCTTACACCAAGGTGTAAGTATGTTAAGCAGACCGCCAACATAACTGATCCACCCGCTTGTATCCTATCCCCTTCTCAATTTTATCATGCAACGTTGCAATTCATCACCAACTAGTACGATCATAGAAAGAAGGCATTGTTTGCTTGTTGGTTTTATAGATATTTTAGTGAGTGTTGTTTGTTTACTTTAGTTGTCTTTAAAAATTGAGACTGTGGACGACAAAGGTCTTCGTAGATCACGTAGGATGCAAGGGTTGCCTCCAGAAGGATATGAACCCTTACCTCCTAACTCACCCGAATACACTTACCATGAAGAGGTTGAGAACCATTCAGATGCTAGGAGTGTTGCTACTCCTTTGCTAGCAAATCCCGAGAGAGCCTTAGTTACGATTGAGGAAGGTTCTCCCCTTATTGTTAACCTAGATTTGTCAATTCCTCATGATCCACTCATGGTTTGACTAGACTCCTCAGGTAACATTGTAGTGGAATATTATCCTCACCTACCGTCAAGGCCATATAATCAATTAGACATGGAACCAATACAACCAAATTTTATGGAAGAATACACTACCCCTGACCGATCCGCTGAAATGGTAGATCCACATCAAACTCATGTTCATTCTATATGGAGAATTCCATCGGGAAGAGGAATTTATGAAAAGTTTAATTTTAGTCGACCACCTTTCGACCCTTCACACACCTCTACCACCACTGGTGCTGAGGCAGGACCATTAGGTCAGCCTATCATCCATCCTGTTGAACCAACAGTTAATATCACTACCACTTCAAGCCAAGTTCAAAGTGACACAAGAGTTGTGTTACCCAGTAAGTTGAAAAGTACCTTGACAGTTACACCTCATATTCCTCTTCAAGATATGACTTAGTATACTCCACAAAATGATATTGGGACACCTTCACATCAGAGGATGAAAAACCCTGCCACGCACATAAACCCAACTATGGTACAAATCCCTACTGGGGGGAAACCCTCGTCTAAAAGACACATCCCCACTGAGGGACAACCGTCCTTCCACACACCAGTGTCGACTATGGGGCAACCCCCTTTCATCGTTCAAACCCCAGTTGTTACCCAAACGATGGCAGGGGGACAACCTTCTTTCACCTGAAACCCCCCGCAATCTTGGGGACATGTCTAATCAACCATATCAGGGAGGGACATCAAACCCCAACCTGCAAGGAGGAATAACAAATCCCAATCCTTCTGGATTACATTCTGGACAACCTTACCCAGGGGTTTCGAATCCCACTAGGGGTCCTCGAGGTCCAAATCCTTACCCTCCTCAAGGACAACCTAGTTACCCTCCTCAAGGGAAGACTGGTTATCCACCTCAAGCTAATCAAGAAAACTATCCTCCCACGGGTTACACTGGTTATCCTCCCCAAGGCCAAATGGGTTTCCCTTCTCCTTTCATGAACATTCCTCAACAAATGAATCCTACCTTTGTTAGTCAACAACAATAGTATATGGGAGGGCCTGCTTGCTACAACTATCCACCTCGACCAGTTTACAGCCCTATTGGTGTCCCCATGCCACACTAGTATCATCCTCAGGTCAATCGACAACTACCGTTCTTAGCCACGCTAGATCTACCAAATCTATCAAGATTGACAAATGATCCCATATTACATTCTCCTTTCTGGCCAATTATTCCTGCTAAATTGCCTTATGATATCCCGAAATTTGAGGGTAAACCTAGTGAAGACCCTAATAACCACATTATGACTTTTCATCTATGGTGTTCATCAAATTCACTAATGGATGATTCTATCTAGTTACTTCTTTTCCAGCGTACACTTACGGGTTCAACAACCAAATGGTACATTGAGTTACAACGTGAAACTTTTCAAGATTTTAATTCCCTTGTCATGGCCTTTCTCATGCACATTCAATTACCCATCTGTTACAAGAATGCTATAGAACTATTGACCTCCCTTCGTCAAACCAACTTTGTACATATCTCTGATCATATTCATGAGTGGAGACGATGGTGACGGTTGATCAAAGCAACCATTCCTGACCAGTTATTGGTTGAATGATTCACTAAATCCCTTTTACCTCTGATTGCTCATGATGTATTGATGGGTGGTGTCATTACTAAAGAGGAAGCCATTGCTCATGCCCAGTATCTGGACTTGGTTTATTCCCAATCTGGTATTTTGTATGAATTGATTTTGAACATTCCCCATACGTCAACCGATCTATCAAAACCATCCTCCACCGCTCACGCAGATGGAGTTATCAATTTCGTCAAAACCCAGTCCAGTTCACATTCGACCGGAACGACTAATCGCTCAGTCACTGCCCCCACTACCAGATCGACTTCACTCTCACCAAGCTCCACTCTAACTCAAGTATTTGAGGTGAATGCAGTTCAATCTGCTTCTCCGCAACAATCAAGGGGGAAGAATAAAATGAAGAATAGACAGAAGAAAAACAATAATCCAACTGAAAATGAAAAAACACAAGCACAACCACCTACTATTGAGAAATAATCGCAGCGAAAACCGAAATTTCCATGTCTTATTTGTGGTGACGATCACTACACAGGAGATTGTCCTCATCGCGACGAAGTTGCAAAAGTTTTTAAAGGAAATTCTCAACCCGTTGTGTTGACACATCCTTTTCCACAGTAGTAGTCATTGCTTGCACAAGCTCTTGCACCTCCGACATGAGGTAATCCAAATCATCCTCCTAGTGAGGAAGCTTCATCGAGTGCGCACATTTACATGTTTAATGGGATATATTTGACCACTCATACTATGACATATGACACGCCTCCGACTAAACCTGACAAGGAAAAAGTAACTAATGGTACTACATCGGATCCATCGTCCACCACCGTTACTCCTCCATCTGGGCCACTCCAAATTGAGAAACCTACCTTTGACTCTATCTTATGTCCACCTAAGAGTACAATTCGAAAGTCAAATTTCAATCCTAATTCACATGCTTCTCAAAACTAAAACATCATTGAAGATTTGGCCCAAGCACCGTGTGTTATGTCAGCTCTCGAAATTCTACAACATTTCCCTAGTCAATGTAGGACTCTCTTGGAAACCATAGGAGCAATAGATCCCAAGTCATCTGATAATATCACGTTTAACCTGGATAATTTTAAATCACGATTCTCTCACCAACTTTCTTTCTAGATCAATATTGTTGTCCATAATCAACATATTCATCACACGATCTTAGACGAGGGAGATTCCACATGCATCATGTATTTGGCTTGTTGGAAAGGCCTCAAATCGGTTGGTCTTAATCAATCTCCCACCGTGTTATGAGCATTCGATGGCATAGGATTCCATCCTCATGGACTATTACAGTCCTTATTCGTTCAATTGGGAGGCAAGACTGTTTCAATAGATGTTGAAGTAGTCGATGCTCCCCTCTATTACAACTTGTTGCTAGGAAGAATTTGGTTTTATGTTATGACTGTCGTCGCTTCCTCGGTATTTCGATGTGTTAATTTTCCCCATCAAGGAAAAATTGTGAATATCGATCAATTAGATTACTACATCCCCGACGCTCACACTCAAATGGCCAACAACATTCATTTTCTAGGAGATTTGAAGATCACTTATGAAAGAGTTGGAGTAGGTCTCTTGAAAGACTCTTCTCTTATGGGTACCTTTCCTGCGCCTCTTCCTCCCACTATGTAACATATCGCAATGATCAATATGATCTCAACTATGGCACATCAATCCTACAAATCATCTGATCCATGGATTGTGCCTAGTCCCTTATAATTTGATGCATTAGGTGACACCATGCCACTTAGTCCTACAGAGGCTAAATATGACACCATCCAGTCTGCCTCTCCTTCACCGGACAACCAACATCTACTGGTGTCTCCAACTTACTCGTTACCATCCTAGTTAGAGTCCATATCCTCTAATTTCGATTACATCCTACAGATCTTTCCATCGGATGAATCTATTATGGAAATGCTTAGTATCAAGGAGGCACCATGGGATGACAACCACCATCGTTCATCCTTTCTTCCGAGTTTGGATGACATTGAGAAATATATATCCTCTATCTTTCCTAGCGATATCGTCGAATTTCCCCAATATCCCATACTCACTCAGGATACCATCTCCAAGGAAAATTTCAGAAACATCTCTTCCACGATTATGGTCGACATATCCATCAAAGAAGGTATTTTGGAAAACATACAGCTAGGTGCCAATCGTTCAGCTGAAGAAGTTGAAACTTATACCGCCTTGTTTAAAGATTTTGTAATGTCTTCGCTTGGAGTTACAAAGAAATGTCAGGGATCGATCCATCGATTGTTGTACATGAAATAAAAACTTACGCAAGAGTTAAACCTGGACGACAAAAACTTCTCTCGGTTCATCCTAAGAAAATTGCGGCCATAAATGCAAAAGTCGAAAAACTGTTAAAGTCTGCTTTTATTTATCGTGTCCCTCTGACCAAATGGATTTCCAACATTGTTTCGGTCGCTAAGAAATAGGGGACCATTCATGTTTGCGTCGATTATCGGGATCTTAATAAGGCTTGTCCCAAGGACAATTACCCTACACCCTTTATCGACCAAATTATCGATAATTGTGTCGAAAGCGTCATTTTGTCCTTTATGGATGGATTTTCTGGATATAACTAGATTGACATTATACCACATAAAACAACCTTCACCTTCCCTTGGGGGACTTTCGCTTATCGAAAATTACCTTTTGGACTTAAAAACGTTGGAGCTACTTTTTAGTGGGCCATGTCATATGCATTCCATGGTATCAAACATATTGTTGAACCTTACCTCGATCACTTTCCCGCTCACTCGTCTCATCGACGAGACCACATTGGTCACCTACGAGTCATATTTCTTTGATTCTGGTTTTACAACATTCATTTGAACCCCCATAAATGCATCTTCGTTGTCGAATCAGGGAGACTCAACGGGTTCATAGTCTTCAAAGACGAGATTAGGGTGGATCCCTTAAAAGTCAAAGCCATTCTAGATTTACCTCCTCCCAACAATTTGACCCAACTACAAAGTTTGAAAGGGAAGGAAAACTTTCTTCTCTGCTTCATTTGCAATTATGTCGAAATCACTAAAGGATTTATGAGATTGTTGTAAAAATACGCCTCTTTCATATGGGATGAAACTGCTCAACGCTCATTCGATGCTCTTAAGCATGTCTTAATGAACACACCTCTTTTTCACCCACCGAATTATGAGAAAGACTATATCCTTTGTTTGGTTGCCTCTACTTCCACTATTTCTATGGTGTTAGTACAAGAGTATGATGAAGGCAAGAAACATGTGATCTACTATTTGAGTAAGAATCTATGAGGTACTGAACTCCGATATTCGCATGTCGAAAAGATGTCTTTGGCAACAGTTATTGTTATCCAGAGATTTTGCCATTACATTCTATTACACACTACCACGGTCATTGCAGACTTGAACCCCATGTACCACATCTTGACTCGTCAATTACTTGGGAGCAAATATTCCAAATGGATCGTTATTCTCCAAGAATTCGATCTCGAGTTTGCTAAATCAAAATCTAAGAAATCGTTGGTTTTTGTGGAATTGATCTATGATCTTCCCCATACTAATGAGGATATTGAGCCCAGTGATTCTCTTCCCGATGAGTCCATGTTTCTTATTAGTACGTTTGATCCTTGGTACGAAGATATCCTTCTCTATCTTCAAACCCAATGCTTTCATCCTAACATTTCACTTGATGAACGATGTCGCATTCGACACCACTCCAAATGCTATGTCATCATCGGTGACACATTGTACCATCGTGGCATTGATACTTCCCTACGACGTTGTTTAACCCACGAAGAGACTAAACGAGTGTTAATTGACTGTCACCTTGGAGCTTGTGGCGGTCATCTTTCTGGGATGGCTACAGCCTAGAAAATATTACATGTTGGTTATTTTTGGCCTTCTATATTCAAAGATTGCATTGTGGCCATTAAAAAATGTCCACCCTATCAAATATTTCAGAATAAATCACATACCCACCCCACTCCGTTGCATCCCATTGTCACCATCGGCCCCTTTGTGAAATGGGGCATCGATTTTATGCAATGAAAGCCTACCTCAGCCAGGGGGAACAGTTATATCATTGTTCCCATTGATTAATTCACTAAATGGGTTGAGGCTATGCCTACATTCCTTAACAATGGCCACATTGTAGCACTCTTCGTGTTTAACCACATCATCACTCGATTCGGTGTCCCACGAGCTATTGTAACTAATCATGGATCACATTTACAGAACCAGATGATGGGTGAATTACACACCAAGTTGGGTTTTCGCCATGAAAACTCATCCCCCTACTATCCTCGGGAGAATGGACAAGTTGAAGGAATAAAAAAATCCTGAAAACCATGCTTCAATGCATGGTGGGAACAAACAAAACCTCTTGGCACTTGCAGCTCTTCTCCGCACTCTGGGCCTATCAAACTTTAGTGAAAAATACACCTGGATTCACGTCATTCTAGTTAGTATAAAGAATAGAAGTGGTGTTACCGATTGAATGTGAGATCCCCTCATTGAAACTTACCGTAGAAATCTTACCTCACACTTCTGGTGAAGAGGAACGATTCCTATATTTAACTAAGTTGGAAGAAACTCATTGCGATGTTGCTCTCATCAACGAGACGTATAAAAAACGGATGAAAATCAATATCATAAATCCATCCAACCTTGTGCTTTCACAGAAGGAGATCTAGTCCTAGTCTATGATAAAGATCATGACAAAATGGGGGCAGGAAAGTTAGAACCCATGTGGCACGGGCCTTACATCATAAAACACGTGCTACATAGAGGCACCTACGAGCTATTAGACTACGATGGAATATCTCTCGGTGAACACAGAAATGGGCTTTACCTCAAGAAGTACTATGCTTAGAATATCTCACATGTGTGCTTTGTACATTACTGTACTATATACTCTTGATTTGGCGTGTCTTTTCTTTTGCGTACACAAGTTTTGTCCTAGCTGCTTATACTTTGCTTTGTGATTGAATGCACAAATGACATCACCCTTTCCCATCTATTTTGGGTTTACGGATGGTGCTAGTCGACATACCCAAAACATTGCTTCTGCAACTTGGGTCATCTACCACTCTGGTGAGTTAGTGAGTTTGGGAGGAATTTTCCTTGGATCCACGACCAATAACATGACAGACTATAGGTATAAATCAATTGACTATCAACCTCGACTCTCAACTCGTGGTCCATAAACTTAATCGTAAGTACGTCATTCCCAACTCGGTTTTACTACATCTCCACCTAAGGGTTCGCCGTATTGAAAGATCGTTTGAATTTCTCCAATACAGACACATATTGAGAGAACTCAATACAACTTCAGATTAATTAGCAAATTACATGTTGGATTGGTAACTTGCACATACATAAAACATTTGAAACATAAATCATATGTACAAAAACATCACATAAAAACACAAAATTACAACATAGGTAGCTGCAAAACTCGTACACACACACACACAAACACACACGCACACACACATATATATGCGTGATAGCAAAAGTTTTTTAAGTACATCATACAAAAGTACATAATGAGGCAAAACTTGGGCCTTCATGCCCATAGTATCATCATAAGTACTACAAAATATCTAAGGACTCTACGCATCCTCCTATATCACGTTGTGCTCCAAAAAGTACACTACTGCTCATGTCACCCGTCGCATTAAATGGTTGAGGCCTTCAGAGACCCCAAATGTGTGTCATTGCAAGTTTAAAGGCACGTCTTGCCTTCTCAAGGGAGGTACACCCATCATCAAGCCCCAGAGGTTTCTCTCTACCTCTCGGAGTCCTCCAACTACGATGTTGTGCTCAGTTGTGGCCTGTGCATCCTCACGGTGCCCCAATGCTAGCAACTCCACTATATGTGATGTGCCTCGGTCTGTGTGATGAAAATGATATGGTTTAGGTCCCTCGTTGTATAAACAAAAACATATAAAAAACAAAACAAAAATATTGGTTACAAGGTTATGGTTATCTTTCGTACTTGATACATCCCACTGTACGCCCTTAGCGAGTACCAAGTCTGCAATGCCTCTAAAATCTACCCCAGCATAAGGGAAGTCCTCAATCACCGCTAACTGCCTTCTCCACCATGCAAAGAAGTCAGCAGTGAATCTGAAAGCAGAGAGCTCATTCCCTGACCTGGGGGAAAGACTGGTCCACCTCTCCATACGAGGCTCAGTCATGGGACGTGATATCATCGCAACCTATGGCTGCATCTGAGGGATACGCTCTAAGAAAAATGAAACCAAGAAATAATCATATCTGAACTATTTTTGTTTGTCAGTCCCGCATTTCGATATTTTCTCTTTGACATTCCTCAGGAACCCTGCACTCCAGTTGAACAGTCTTGGTTCCAAACACTGAATGGCATAAGAGATTTTTTATTTAGAAGCCAAGTGGGCACTTCTGCTCCCCTCCAACTTGGTGATGGAAAATAGAAAGGATCAAAGTGCTAGATCTCTCACATCTTTTATCATGATCCGTCCTCCCACCAACCGTGACCCTGGTATACAATATTCAACAATATATGCCTCGGTCAATCTCAGAGTATCTCGGTGTCCGGACAATAGTATGGGTGCCCCTTTCCCCGAGATCCCCATCAGGAATTTCAATTTCAATCATATGTGGCCCTATTCAGAATGCTTGCTTAGCGTCATTCCATAGACCAATCAAGTACTCAAGCAATATTACTTCTTTTCTCATGTTTTGAAGTTTGAAATAATTGAGCAATCCAAAATTACGCAAGGTCGCCCTCGCTTGAGGGCCTTGGAGAGCGGTGATATCATCAAACTCATGCTCATGCTATTTCCACTCAATCATGACTAGCTATAGATGAAACCTGCAAAAACATCAATTAATCATCATTAGCTAAATCCTCAAGGAAAAAAAATGCCTCTTTTTATCCTAAAAATCAAAGAATTTTTGAGTTATGCACCTAGCGCTCCCTCAAAGTAGTCTATAGAGCGCTATCATACCCTAGACATACGCACCAAGGCGTTGAAATCACGATCGGAGCTCCCCTCAGTTCCTTGAGGGAGAATTGATCCAGTTCGACACTCTAGGGTTTCCCAGGGAGCCTATAACACCTAAAATAAAGGTTAAAATGCAGTAAAAAGGCATGAAAAGGAATGAGGAGGAAGAGACAACCAACCTGGTCTGGAAAAATCTAAAAACGGTCTCCCACAATCGACGCTCGAAAAATGCTCCAAAAGAGGTAAAAATCCAAAGACCAGAGGAGAATGGTAAAAAACAATCATAAAAATGAATTTCTAACCTAGTTTGATATTTGATATGGTCAATTAGGTCATTTCTCCTTATTATAAAGTCTATTTTTGGGTTTTTTATTATTTTTTTCGAGAAATTACTAATCTCTTGTGCCCAGAATAGCTTGATTTTACAGGAATCTGAGTAGAGTTCTTTTGATGACCTTGTAATAACCATTGAGCTTGGTCTTTGTTCTTTCTCGCGCTCACAAATACATGAGAATGTAACCGAGTATAATTTTATCGCTTTTTCGAACTTGTAAAGGTTATACGAAAAAAGGAACCCCCTGGAGTCTCCTTTAAGTTCTTTTCAGACTCTCTAAACATGAAAAGATTGTCGAGTGATCTTGCTTCCTTTCACACTCGTTAAAATGTTCGAAAGGGCATCTTTCGAGTAATAGTTTATATATTTTTCGGACCTCGGATACTAAAACTACGAAAAAGGACAACCCTGGAATCGCCTTTAAGTTCTTTTCAGACTCTCTAAACATGAAAAACCACCGAGTTTTCCTTCTCTAGACTTGTTAAACTACACATTGAAGGGCCCATGTGGGAATGAACCCTTACTTCTTCCAGTTCGTTAAACAAAGGAAGAGGAACTTATCATAGGCGAGTTATATCGAGCATGTGTCATCCTCCTCAAGTTCGTTAAATTAAAAAGAGGTACTCATCTATCTAGATGAGGGAAAAAATTGAAGGAAGTGGGTCAAATTTCTTGAGAACTTTTGTAAACAGATCTTCCAGTCGCCCTTGAACACGACACTTATTTTTAACCTTCACATTGAACAGTTGGATAATCTGCTAAACCTCTGCACTGAACCAATCCTATGAGTCTTTCTACTCCTTTGATCCATCCAAAGAATTCCTTAGCACCTGCTGCATTATGTTTTGGTCCACTCTACGTTTATGCTGCCAAGTCTCATGTTGTGCCTCAATGTTCAACAGAAGTATCTGGCTCGAGAGTCAACCATCTACAAAATTACCAGTTTACATACCCGTGTCAGTATGTGATTCATTTACTATATCTCATCACTTTCTTGTATCAGTTTCGTGTCGATGATGGGGGATACATCAAGGCCCTCCTTCGACGAGTCTTTTCATGTCGACTTCGACACATCATCTGGGAATTATAATTAGAAACCAGTTAGTAACTTGGAACCTACATGCCTCAATAGTAGGCCTCCTCGCTTCTGACAATAAGTTTACATCATTGACCTCTGATGGGATGATTCCATGAGTGTTCGACCTCAGCTCATTTATTCACATTCAGTGGATTGTATTAGGTTACCTTGGGAGTCATTGACATCATTAGTGATTTCCCTTGCACTTGTTAACGATTTACCTCAATGACTGGTAATCGAGTGGTTTATACCATGTTCGACATCAAGACATATATCCACATGGCTAGATTCGTACCACATCGGGATTGCGATGAAGACCTTGGGTTGAACATTCATTTTGATACCTTCTTTGCCCGGGTTGTGAAGGAAGTCATTTGAACATGATGATACTTATGTTGTCACATAGATCGACGTTGCATTGGTCTGTGGCTATGTTTTATCATCTCGTAGCTCCACTGTGTATTATGTTGATATTATGGTAGTTGCGGGAGGTATTTACCTCCATGTGTAAACCTGATGAGAATAGAATATTCTGGCAAGCAAGAAGAAACCCTAATTGATTGGTTAATAACCCTATAAGACAATTCAGCTCAAGGGAATGACTTGTATTAGGTTATTAGCCTCCAAGAGAAGAAGTCGGCTAAAGGAAATAATATATACTAAAGAATTAGTACCTAGAATGAGAAGTCGGCCCAGGAAGTCTGTCAAATTTAGTATAAATACAGGAGGCCAGTCTTCATTCTGGCACGCATTCTCACAACTGCAGAAGCAACACTTGTGCGCACTGCAGTTGGCTAGTTGTGCACAAGTTTGGAGGAGAGTTGTTGTTGCAGCTGATGCAGCTAGCAGATTTTGGTTTTGGCTTGGACTATCTTTTAGTTGTGGTTTGGACTCTCTGATCAGCTCTTGTTTGGTGTGTTATCCTTGGAGAAAAGTGCACCACCTTTGTTTGGTTATCTATCCTAGGGTTTGCTTCCGGAATGATTCTTTGTCAAGGTTAAGGTGCTCAGAGGGTGGCTTCGACCTATGGTTGGGTGACAATAGTGATATTGTCTATCGTTAAATGAAAAAATCCATCATATTCTAACAGGTTATGGGCCCACACCTCCTTCATTTAGTCTAACCATTGGAAGAGAGCATAGCCATAAGGATTCTAATCTCGTTGAAGAACTATCGCTAGGGTTTCTAGCAGGAGCAGTTACTAAATCATTGTCGCTAGGTTTATTAGCAGGTGCAGTTGGAGAAACCCTAAACCTCTCGTTGAGGCACCTTAAGTGAAGGGATTGACCTAATTTCTGGATATACTAGTGTGCCCTATCCTAGCGCACCTCCTGATACTCTCAGCAAGCCAAGACATCAAGTTTGAGTTTTTGGTCAAATCTAGGGTTGACCAAGTCAAAGCAGCCATGACTTACTCTATGATGTCAGAAAACAAGTTAGATGGGGCTTCTAACTTCAGAGCGTGGAAGACAATGATTGACCTCATCCTCGCCAAGAATAAAGTGTTGGATATCATGAAAGGAAAGATCCTGGAACCAGAGCTTGAAGAAGGAAAAGAGAAGGAACCGTAGAACGTTGCAGTTATGGAGAAGTTCAAAGACAGTGACATCAATTCCATGAGTATCATAGTGGAATCTATAAAAGACCACTTGATACCCTACATCTCCCATCTTGACTCATCTAATAAGATGTATGATTCCCTAACAAATATCTTCTCAGTCAGAAACATTGGACAAGTAATGAGTCTGAAGAATGAGCTCTACGACATGAAGATGAATGATGATGACAACATAACATCATACTTTGTGAGAATCTCTCAGTTAAGAGATCAACTACAAGCTATTGAAGAGATCATTTCAGAGAAGGAAT
>SNQJ01S0122207.1:18186-28928 GCA_010110895.2 Picea sitchensis | reverse complement strand
ATAATTTCTTTTTATTATATTGCAGTTCGTTTTCTATTTTTTTAATAAAATTGTTACTATAAGTATTCACATAACTTCTTATTTACACCTTAATAATCTTTATCACCTCTCTCTAAATAATTTCGTTATAAACAAATTCGAATTTCAACAAAAAGAAAAAATCAAATTTCAATAAAAACTTTCAAGATTCACATATTCTATAATCGACCAACCTATCAACCTTTGAATGACCATTTACTAGGCCTAGTGGTTAAATTTAACCGGTATTTGTATCCATTTTTTCCATTTTTAATTGTCTAATATAGACAATTTTTAAATTTACACGTCATTAATGATGTTCACTTAATTATTTGCTGTGCCTAGTGGTTAAATTTGACGGTATTTGTATCCATTTTTTTTCCATTTTTAATCGTCAAATATATACAATTTTTAAATTTACATGTCATTAATGATGTTCACTTCATTTTTGAAATCGTCAATTTGATGGACAGATAAAAAAATTCTCGTATATATATATATATATATATATATATATATACACCGGAGGTGTTTTTAAGGGGAGGTTCCTCTAGGAGCCTTCGTCGTCTGTCTGAAACTTATAAGAACTTTCCATGTGCTCATCAACAATTAACCAATACTCTATCTCCACGTGTTTTTTTCACCGACTCTTGATTGTGCACTGCTCAATAGGCGACGGTAGCTTCAACGTTTCTTGGTGGCAACTTCATTCTATCTGCCCTTTGCTTGACTTTCAGGAGGTTCAGTTCGACCTAGGAGGTTGCCCAAAGATACATATTTTACAAAATGATCTCAGACATCTGTCTCTACGTTTCTAAGCGTGAATATGGTGGGACTTCAAGGCCATTTATTTACACAAGTAAACAAACGTTGTTACTTTATGAAGGACAATAGAGTTTCATTTGGTTTCAAAGTGTTCTCGGTGGGACTTGGGAGATAGGGAGAAGTTCCTACATTCGAATGATGAAGAAATTTTCATAGAGGGAACCTGCTACACCGCCTCCAACCAGAGGAACGACCTAATAAACCCAATGGTCTCTCCACTCCCACATAACAAATGCCGGCCTAAATGAATGTGCAAGGTTCATTGATGCACCTGAGAACAACCCTTCCGCCCATATATTTTCGCCCACAACCAACGCTATGCACATAGTCACCATTACTACACATTGATCCCCTCTTCAGATCAACCACTGTTGCATACACTGTAAACAACAACGAGCAGGTTGCTACTATCTCCATAATGACTTCTTTAATATATCCCATTCCATTGGCCATCATATGAACTGGGGTTCCATGTATTTACAAGGTCATCCAATGCACATTCATAAAGCAATCAACACTGCTTATTTTTTTGGGTGGGTATAACCATGCTTTTAGGAAATCAAGATAAAAAGTAAGAGCAAACCAAACTTGGCCCATGTAAAAAAAACTCCCACTTGTTTACCCTTTAACCAAAACTAAACTAACCATACTTGTTTACCCTTTAACCAGAACTCAACTAACTACACATTTATTGCATAATATATACAAATTTCTCTTTAAAATATTAAAAAGACAAGCTTACCATTCCTCTTGTTATGAATTGGAGGAGAAAGCATTTGAGGAGCCCAGGATCTAAGTGATCCAATACAGAATATATCTAAGAATAGTGATATGCCCCCAAACTTCTAATCCCAACGTGACCGCAGGGCTAAGATGTCCTCCCGACAAATGAAACCCAGTTGAGACCATTGCATACACTGCTCATGCACATGCATGGGTTAGAGAAATGATGGCCAGTCCTATTGGTATCAAAGTTGAGCTTTCATATAGTCGATATGCATGGAAGATCAAGTAATTAGTATTTAACTAAACACAATCTAGATGTGTTTCTTTTCCAGTTTTCTGGAATAGTTTTTTGGATATAAAATTTTGTCTTCTTTATTGCAAAATAAATTAAGTAATCAGTTTGCAAATAAACATTGTATGATAAATTTGGGTTAGTTGTTAAGTCACAAGATGGACTCACATTAGCTGGGCATTGTCCAGTTTCCAATGGTATTGAGCCCTGTGGATGGAAAATATATTTACGTGGGATCCACCAGCTAAGTTATGTTAAGTATACAAGGTTAGTTTGCAAGTTATTATTCATTTCAATATTGTAGGTTGGAGTGGAGTGTCCACTCTAAACGTTGGATGTTTAAGAAAACTCCCACACAATAAAAAATTATCTAACAATATTGTATGTGTTTCATTGTTTTCTGTCAAATTTGACAACCCACATGATACTATTATTTGGACTGCTTATTTATCTTATTTAGTTGGCTGAACAATTTTATTCATACCAATGTTATAAAGGAATTAATACACAACACTATGGATATCTTTATTATCATATAGTTATTGTAGCGTGATCATCCAAGAATTGGACCTGTGTTGTTCTTCTTCCACCTTCTTTGTTTATCACTGCCTCTTTTTCCTTTTCCATTTTTCTTTGGAAAAAGTCGCGGTCACATATTTGTGATTATAGCAAGTGGGCATGTAGCTGGGCGATTCAGCTTTGGAGTTACAAGATCGTTGAAAATATTTCGCTAGATGTGTGATGAAGATGGACCTTGTGAAAAATTCATTTTTCATCCAAAGACAAAATCTGACCACCACATTTCACTTCCGTGTTTCCTTTCCCCTACGTTGGGGGTATGCTAGTATAATATAATATAATAACAATATATATTATAATATAATAACAATTTCCTAAATTTGAATGTTGATTTTTGTGTAAAGCATACATAACACATGTTATAAATTCTATAGCAAAGGCCATGCATAGTACATGCTACAAATTATATATGAGATGGAGGTTGCAACTTGCAAGTTGTGTGCATAGCACATTGCATAAGTTACAAATATTATAGCACATGGGCAACACCTGCACACTCACAACTTACAAGTAACGAGGATTCTTTGGAAATTGAACCCTATCACATCCTACAGTTTGAAAAGTGAAGGTTGAGAGGGAAGAAAATATAAGGATTCAGAAACACTGCCCAAAATTTGCATGCAACTATCCAGAGAGGTAAGGCTCATTAATATTAAATTGCAATTGCAGTGATGGAAATTGTCTTTGTTTGGCTGAAGCTAGATTAAAACACCTTCTTGCACACTTATTTTCTCATTATATTTGTTTTTTGAGAATCCACATTTAAATACCTTCCCAATTGTGTTTTTAATGTCTTCCTGAATCTTGATAATAAGAATAAACATGGGTGCATCAGCCTCTAAGAAGCTCTATTTTATTTCATTTTAGAAAACATTAGTAGTTGTTATTTAAAAAAACAAATCCAAAATAATTCAGTGATAGTTATTATTTCATTATATTAATAACGATAATTATTTCAAATTTGGCAATCCATAACTTTTATTATTATTTTTACAACAACCATTCTTAACTACTTTTTCCCTTTTCCCGTAGGCTGTAGCTATCTTGGCATCATTGCATGCATACTACTTAGTGTTTGGTAGATTGTTTTGTACAATGATTGGATATATGCGGAATTGAGGCATAGAAAGAAGTCAGGACCTCTTATTTGGTTATTTTCAAAATTGAAACTGTGTGCAAGATGCTATATCAAGGTAATCTTTTAATTTTTTATGTTTATGTTTTTAATGGTGTTGTATTCCATGTGAAATAGTTTGATGATGTTATGTTAAATGCAATTTCATAATAATTTTATGTTGTGTCTAGGATGCTTTTGTATTTACAATAATAATGAACAAAAACACATATAATACATAATATTAAAAAGAAAGAACAATTTTAAAAAGAAACCCATCATAAAAAAATTTACTTGACAGCTAAGAGTGCCCGCCAAATTTATACCCTAACTGCACCTAGGGGGATTCGCTTAACTCTTACCCGTTAACTACAAGTATACAAAAATTCTTAATTGAATGAATGAATATAGCCTTAATATTATTTTATGAATGAGAATGAATAAATAACGTCATGTGATTCCGCCTCTGTTCAAGAAAAAAAATAAAATTGAATCGCCTTCTTCATATATGTGTCACTGCATCTATATTATGTGGAATCTCATTGTGATTGCGATTCTAGGACCAATCAGATTCCTTGCACATTTGTATTTCGTGATTCTCAACAATCCTGCGTTGGCCACGATATGCCTTTGGAAAACAAATCACAAACTATATTAACAATAATATTCCTCCATGATCTTTTTCATGGGTTTTTAGCGAGTTAACAATAATATGCATCCCTTATCTTTTTCATGGGTTTCTAGCAAGTAATACATGGACACGCCGATCTCTTCAAAATGGAATCACATTGTTCACTATTTTACTAACGTAGGGATCTTGGTGAAGCGCTTAATGCCATCGTTTCAATGAAGTATTCCATAAGCCTGTCAGCGTTAGAGTAGGCCACTAGCAATTAGCGATCACTGGTGAGAAGGACATCATAACGTTTTCAAAGATATATTGTACATGATTTTAAGAGCACAGAATTACACATCCTCTTTATATTAAAAAGTACCTCTAGATACAATCAAGAATATTTAACGAATTGTATTAATATTATAGAATAATTTAGATAACAGATAAGGTGTTGTTTAACTGTTATATGTTTTGGTTTTTTTGTCGGAATTCGACAGACTTAAATGTTCATGAAATTACATTTTTTTGCCGTTTAAATTTCATTTTTGAATGTAGACATGGATTCAGTGTGCTGAAAAATCCCTAGGGTACATGAGTTGTATAGACATAACCACTCATATCTACAGATCCAACAATTACTGGCCGGATTTCGGGCAGATATCACTGGAAAATATCCCCTAAAAAAAGCCAAAACCTAGAACGTTTAGCCTATGACGATATATACTACCCATTAAGAATAAAGAAATTCAATCATGGTGATTGCAGATTTAACTCAATTGCAGATTCAGTTGAGTTAAGTGGGGTAAACCCCAACTTAACACAATTGCAGATTTCATCTATCGAACAAACATGTAGACAAATCAATAAAAATCAACAGTTGATTTTACTCAATGTACAAAATCTACAATCCAATTAAATTTAAATCAGATTAAGCTGAAGAACATAACCATAAAAAGTCAACAACTTTGACTAAACAAGATACCCAGTAAGACAAAACGTTATTGATATTCGATTATAACTAGCCCAACCACTTAACCCATGGCTGATGAACGTAGAGAGATGCTAGACATATTGCCACATGTCATCCTGTCACTGGCCATAGCTTATACATGGCAAGTAGGTTAATCAGGTGCCCTAATAATTAACGGAGGCAAAATGACATGCAGAGGGTTATCTATGTTAATTATGGTCTTTAATTTGTGAACACGAAGAAGAATGTTCTTTTATCATTAAATCTCACACACACATTGCATATTTTTAATTAAAACACTGATTAATCTGAACGTTTTCAATAGATATACACCTCTCTACTTAAAAATTACAAAAAACCCATTCAAGCAGCATCCAACTCCATAATTTCTCTTCAAATGCATCCCTCTTCAACTAACCCCCATAAGATACTCATCATACCACAAAACTTTACTTCAACCCACTTCTTAATGTCACTGATCTCCTGCCAAATTTAGATTTTTTATTCGAAGAGACCAAGGGGAAAGTGATTTAATTATTTTTTAATAACGGTGTGAGAAATTATGACCCCAATTAAGACAAACCTTACAACAAAAAGCTTTGGACACCACTGCAATAGTACCTACCTGAAGTTTTCCAAATTATGACCCCAATTAAGACAAACCTTACAACAAAAAGCTTTGGACACCATTGCAATAGTACCTACCTGAAGTTTTCCATTGGACTAGATTCATAGTTTTTCTGGATACACAGTTTGTCTATACAGTTTATCTTCAGAAAGTTTACGTCAATTGAATCCACATAAACAACTAAACATGATTGTGTAAATCATAAAATGGAAAATGTGTCGTCGCATATATTCCTTATGTGAGTTTTACATAGCTATCTTTTGTGATACACAAAAATTGGGAAGGTGCTCTCACATATTTTCCTTCTCTCGGTCTAGTCTCATGTAGTTACTATACCTGTTACTATACCTTCACTACTCCTCTGATTCCTGTCATGTTTATGTAGTTACTACGCCTTCAATAATACTCTTTTGTTTCCTATTTATGAGGGGAAACGTTAACACTCTCTCCATATATATTTTGAGGAGAAACTTTAACTATCTCTACTTAGTACATCAATATACTATAACTTAGCTCAAAGAGTTAGGGAGTGGGCTAACTCAGGAGCAATCTTTTCTCCCGATTTACTTTTCCAGCAGGTTTTCAGTTTTTCGTCGGTTTTCTGGCGGTGCGGTTTTAAATTTTCGACCAATCCAGAACTCTGGTCGATTTTCTTAGCATTTGGGTTGGTTTAAAATGGTGCAAAAACCCTGAGGTAAGATTCTGAAATGCATGAATCTTTGATCCATATGAAACTCAGGATACCCCTGAAAATCTGGTCGAATTCAGGCCCATTTTTTTTGCCTGAAAAAACGGGTATGTTTGCTCCCGAGTTAGCCTACTCCAAAGAGTTAGTGTTAATGTAATTTGTTCGTTGATATTTTATAAACTATGTTTCAATATGTATTTGATTTAAATCTTTTTAATTAAAATATATTAATTTATTTTAACAAATTAAAAAAACAAAACATACATTTCTACATAATTAAATAAAAATAAAAATAAAACAAACAATAGTTTTTTATATAACATCCACTTATATTGATTCATACTTGTTCAAATAACAATTATTTCAAAATAACATAGATTTATTGGATTTTCAAGGCAATGGTTGAGCAAACCTTGGAAAAGATTAAGAAAGAGCAGGGGGATATACTCCACACACTACAAATTTTTAAGGGAAAATTCATATTAGTGAGGGAACTCCAAGTTTATCGGATTCAAAAAATTGTCAGATCGAGGTGGACGAGTTCAAACTAGCCAGAGCATCCAGGGATGACACACCAACCATGCAGGAAGGGAAGCAAGGTTTGATTTTGCTTTTATGATGATGTTTTTGTATGCTTATAGACCTTCTTTTAAGCATAGTTTATACATAACTCATATAGCATGTGATAGGCATATTATGAACAATCTCTTGATATATAGTAAAGTTTGTGATCTCAAAAGTGTGGACATATATTTGAAAACTTGGTTAAAATCTTGTAGGGCGGAAATGTGGTTTTCTTTTTGGCAGATTCTCTTGGACATATTGTAACTATTTATATATATATATAATAGAGCTCAGTAATATATATATAATATTTAAGAGCTTTTAAGATAAGTGTTTCTAAATCACCATAGTTTTGATGAGTTAAAAGATTAAGAAGATCACTATAATAACAAATATTTTGAAATTATGATTTAATGTGCATGTACACAAGACATTCTAAAAAAAAGTATTTCATCCTTAATATGTTCACTTTAAACAATTTATAATTAAATGTAAAAGGTAATTGACTAAGTTTCTTATCAATATATATATATATATATATATATATATTATAAAGCTATAATCTATGGATTCTTCAACAATAAAATTGTTTAATATATGGTGATTTATATGTATTTTATAATATATTAAAGTATTATTAATTAGCAATAACTTAGTTATCAAATTCATCGAAGTGTCTTAGTAATGGTGGTCTTAGAAAGTATTTTAAAATTATTTGTTTACGATAGTCTAATAAGAGAAAAATAGCGTTATTTTCCCTCTCACTTGTCCTTCAATGGGCCTCAATTTCACACTATTCTTTGATYTCAGACCATTCACATACTCCACTCTAACTTCTATACTATTCATTTCTTTGACTTCCTTATAACYTTTCGTCTTGTCATGCTTTGAACATAGCACATTGATATGTGATATCACCATGTGTTTATGAATGTGGGCCTTCCACTCTATGCATGGGACTATGTTGCACATTGARCCCAAAGCAAAAATGAGTGTGGAGAATGGACATGCCTTGCTTGCAGCAACAAGGTATATGGGTAGAATGTTTGTAGTTCTACTTGTGAACAAGCCTTCTCCACAAGTGCAACATGAAACATACATCGTAGCTAGATTATAATTATGGCCTTGCTTGCAGGAACAAGGTACATTGGTAGAATGTTTGTAGTTCTACTTGTGAACAAGCTTCTCCACAAGTGCAACATGGAACATACATCCTAGCTAGATTATAATTATGGCCTTGCTTGCAGGAACAAGGTACATTGGTAGAATGTTTGTAGTTCTACTTGTGAACAAGCCTTCTCCACAAGTGCAACATGGAACAYACATCCTAACTAGATTATAATTAYGGTTTAATAAAAAWTCACAATTTTTACTAGTATATTACGCATGCAAGAAAGAAAGATAGATGATTCAAGAAGACTTAAGGTTATTTAGTTGTGGAGGGAGAGATATGTAAGGTTTACATATTCAAGACTTTGTGTTACCACCTAATGATTATTAGTAAAAAAATATAGATTATCATCGTAAATTGTTATGATTATTATTAATATAGGTTATTATGAGTAATATAGATTTATTTTGATGATTAATAAAAAAGTATTAAACAAATAAAAGTAATTTGACTAAATTATTTTTTCAAAATACCATTTCTTTATTTTAATATATAGTAGAAATAAAAGTACAAGGTCAAAACTCTTTTTGTAAATTAGGAAGCTCTAAAAAGTAATTGAGTTACGAAACTCGGTAAAGTTATAATAGTGGTCTAAACACTTTATGAAATGGTCTTTTTCTGATCACTTAGAATAATGGAAAGGAAAACTAATAGTTTTGACCTAAAATTCAATAGCAATAATTTTGAATAGATGGAACCCTAGATATTAGATGTTAACATTGCATAATTTGATTGAAGTAGGCTATTCAAGGGTATTGAATCCATTTTTGCATTGAAAATGATGATTTCATCAAATCCAAAATTACAATTTTAACAAAGATTGCCTAACCAAATTCCACCTACTGTAGAACCTTTAACCTTCTTCAAAGTTATATCTTAAAGTATTTTGGATAAAGCATCTTAAAAAAAAAGTGGTTTTTATCCTAACAATCTTAATATTAAAAAAATTACAAATCCATTCATCTCAAAGTATTTTTAGGTTACTCCAACCACCAATTTTACTATAAATATTATCAATATATCTTTAATAATATTCATTTTATTTTTTAAGTTCACGATGTTAAAAAACTAATTTTATCACTTAAATTAAAATTTATAAACTTGATATATAAATTCTATGTAACTTAAAATGAAGATATATTCATAATATTATGGAATGATAAAAACTTCACTTAAAGCTATATAAATAATAATAATAATGAAGCTTCAAAAATTAAAAAAATTCAATATTTCACTAAAAGTTATATAAATGATAATGAAATTTCAAAAGGTTAAAAAAAATCAATATTTTTTAATATACATAGATGAAAAAATAATTAAAAATACATTTGAAATTTAAAGAAGAAAGAATTTCAAATAATTTTATTAACATACATGTGAAAATTCAATATTTCACCTATAATTATATAAATAATAATGAAATTCCAAAAATTAAAAAAATATCAATATTTTTTAATATATATAGATGAGAAAATAATTAAAAATACACTTGAAAGAAAGAATTTCAAAATTTTTTATTAACACGCATGTGAATGGAAGAAATTAAACTGCAATGACCTAAAGGATTATTGGAAGAAATTAAACGGCAATGACCTAAAGGATTATTGGTAGCTTCTTCACAAAACACATGATAACATGTAAAGCGAGCCTTCAAAAATAAAATAATAAGAAAATGGAATAACATAATAAAACAATAACCATGATGAAGAAGATGAGATGTACCCAAAATCTATGTAAGAAAAAAAATGGTGAAGTTGGTGAAAGAATTAAATATCCGAGGAGGATATCTGGTGCACAAATTGTGTAAGAAAAAAAATGGTAAAGTTGGTGAAAGAATTAAATATTTGAGGAGGATATTTGTTGACAAATTGTGATGTAAATGGGTATTTAAGGATGAAGTTTTAGTCTCATATTATGTCATGAGAATTTGAAAGTTATTATATTAAAGATTGTGTTTTTAATTTTTAATTGAAAAAATAAAAATATATCAAATGAATAATAATAAAATTGTTATGTATATATAAATAAAAAGTATTGAATAATTAAATATATAAAAAATTATAATAAAATAATAATAATAATAAATTTGGAATTAGACACAATGTTAAGGGAGGGTTAATTGCAAAATGATTATTTTGTAATGAAAAGAAATATTTTACTGAAAAATTATAAAAGTAGAAGTAATAAAAATATGTAAAAAATAAAAACTTGGAGATTATAAAAATGATAAGTGTTTGAAAACTCGAATGAACATGATTGTGGTAGAATGATAAGTTCTGGTGTCAACAAGATGAAAAAATGAAACACACGTATGACATTTGAAAAAGAAATTATGATAGAAACAATAGAGTTAATTAATGAGGAAGCAAAAAAATGGCAAATGCCATCAAACAAGGTAATTATTTTGCAACAGGTGAGAGAAAATTGCACATGTCAACTAGCATAGACAATAATGTGGGAAAGAGACACAAGAATGGAAGACTATGAGTACAAAAGGTTGTCATTATGTCAATTGAAACGAGTGAAGAGGGTGATGTGCCAAAATATAACT